>BMAO01012325.1:0-15415 GCA_019973975.1 Trichonephila clavata
TTTCGCTAGTTTTTGCTTTTTTATAGTGCTGATACAGATTTGTGTCATTTTTTCTTTTCAGCTCAACAGTAGTACATTTAGAGTGGTACAGTACACTACTTTCTGTTAGTAAAAAGTTCATTAGTTGCATTATTGTAAATATACAACATGTGAAAAACGCGCTAAAATTACTTGGCCATGCCAATGATTGATATCTTGTTTTAAGGTGGCGTAGTTATAAATTATCGAATTCAGTGAAAGTGTGAGTATTTATTAAGGTATTCGTCTACCTTAAATTGTGAATTTTACCAAAAATTGACAATTTTTTTATAGGTCATCTTCTTAGCTTTAGAAAAATACAAAGTTTATTTTAAAGTCCCTAGAACAAAAACTACAAGTGTTTAGTAAAAGCAGATGCCATTAGTATAATCAAGATGTCTTACTTTAAAACACGTTTTACTCGCAATGTGTTTTTTTTAAATGCTCAAAAGGGCCAGCAATTGCTTAAAATTTTGAAAATAATTAACTGAAATTTTTTGTGTATGTTCAGTATAATAGTAGAAGTGTTTTAACTTTCAGATTTATCAATCACCGTTTTATTACAAATTTACAATCCTTTATGTGAATAAAACCACTGTTTTTTTAAAGTAATTTCATATAATAAAGTGCTCTAGTTTTGTAAAAAAGAAAATCTCTCTTATCCTAAAAGTCCTTTCAAAATGAAGAACACAGCAACACATCAGAATTAAAAAATTGACCATTTGTTCATAAACTTTTGTACACAATGGGCGCGTTTAGGTTATTTTTTGTCAATTTTACCCATTTTAGTAATAATATTTCTTTTCTTTCTTAATTTTAGCATAGTTTTCTTAAAAGTACTAAACAAATTAAAAAACAATGAAGAAATCCCCACTCTCTTTTTTTAAAAAAAAGTTGTTGCACTTGACGTTGCACTCAGTAACAACACGACGGCAATATTATGACATAAATACGGTAGACAGTGTAAAGCATATGGGTGCGTACAGTAAGCAAAAGGTGCTTGAAGAAATCAAATTTACTTGCACTACATTTGATTTGATTGTTACAGTTTCTATGACAAATCTTTTGGATAATTCTACCGAGACTTTTATAGCTAAATAAATACTTTACAATTATTTAAGTATTATTTAAACCAGTGTCAAACTTTGCCGACTTACGAGCCTCGAAACTATATGTATTTCCGGGATACCCTATACAAAAGCCTTGGATTTCAATTTAAAATATTTAAAATAGATGGGCATGGTTATAGGTACCTTAAGTAAAGACAATTAAAAAAATAATGGTCTGTTTTACACAAACCATCGAAGTCTAGGTATATTAAAACTACCTGCAATTGGAGTTCCTATTCTGCGTTAATTTGTTTCTATATTTTGTTGACACATATACGTTGAGAAATATTTTAACTTAAATACATTGTTTAGAATGGAATGAAAATGTTTACAACTATGTGAGAAACTTTTGACATTCTACAAATTGTTACCTAAAATTTAGGAGCTGTTCCTGCTTAAATTTAAACTTTAATGTCGAATATATTGATACGTATACTATATCTTGTTCCTTCTCCTTTATAGGCAAGCCAGCTGATTTCCTTGAAGCGCGTGACTTGTAGGAAAGTTAATATTTTATTTTATCCATGAATAATTTATTTATATTTATTTTTACAAGCCTTTAAAAATTCAATCTTAATAAAAAGTTAAATTTTACTAAAATTTGGCGTTTTGATTAAGCAATACAGATCACTTTGTGATAAAGGTTGGTTCCTTCTTACATCCGAACCCTCTTGTCTACCTGTAAACCGGCTAGATGTGTGGGAGAAACAGAATAATCCACAGACATGTTTTCCCATCTAATTCTTATTTATCAATCAGACACAATACAATTCTAATTAAGGTATATGATATATAGTAGAGTGCGGAGGTGAGATTCTATAACACGGGATACTACTACAGACCCTCAACTGAATCTAAGACAGCTTAAATACGCTCAAATATAACTACGTCGCACACAAATAAACTAGCTTCTACTTAATCAAACGCACAGTACCTAAACTTTTTATGCACCGGATCCTACACTGGAAACTTGTAAGTGCTCTCTTCGGCTTGATCAAATGTCGTAGGCTCCACGCTCTGTAATCTTTAACTAATTCCACTCCTTTTCAATCTTCAACTAACAACTTCTTAACTTTATGTTAACTCCTACTTGCACACTCCAACGTATCAACTTCAGCGTGTCAACAACAACGTGTCAACAACTTTCTGCCAACTCCCGAAAACAGAATTTATATAATATACCTCATATACAGAATCACGTTTCCTTACTCGATAAAGGTTGGTTGCAATAAATATTACCTTAAAGATATAAGAAGGGATTAGTGGAATCGCTTATAGATATACGTGAATCTTCTAACTCGAGTTCAATATCCTGATATAAATTCACAATCTAAGCGAACTCTTCTAAAAGTTCACATAATCCTAGGTTAAAATTTGATTTAAAATTTACAAATGCAAAAATAGGGAAATAATTAAATTAAAATCTATTAGGCAAAGACTGAGGCATTACGCAAAAGAAAAAAAAAATGAAAATAAAATTATGAAAATTTATAACTTTATTTTCAGTTCGTTTGAATTGAAAGCATAAACAATACATGCAATCCTTTTTTATTAAAAGAAATGAGATTTAGTAATTCCAAAAGCTAAAGTTTTAATACAAAGGTCGCATTTCGAACAATAACAATTTGGTTGTCCAGAACGAATGCAGCACAACTATTTTTGGTATTGCATTGAATTTTAATTATAGACTGAAATATATTAATTATAGAAAACATTCTTCTTTTTTGAACATTAAAACATTCTCCTTTTTTGAGAAATGCTTCCATAATAATAATAATATTTTGCCTAAAAAAAGGTGTGACACAAAAAAACGAGACTAAGTGTAGCTTGAAAAAGAAGGAGATGGCATCAACTGTTTTGGTGACGTCACCCCTCTATCCATATGGTCAGTTACGCTTTAATCGATCACACCAGTTGGGAGTAGTACTGCGTCATTGAGTGAACACGCGTAACTGCATTCTTGCCGGGAAAATGTCCAATCAACATCAAGTTTCTTCTGAAACTTAAGAAATCAGCCACGGAAATATTTCAAATGTTAACCGAGGCTTATGGAGATGAAACTTTGTCTCCTGCACATATGTTTGAATAGTATAAGAGGTTTTCAGGGTGAAGGGGTTAGTGTGGATAACAATGAACCTGCTGGGCGCCCAAGGACAGAGATTACAGATCCAAATTCGTGATATGAGTGGGTTCCCACTCACATCAGTGGTCAGACTTTTAATCAACACCACTACATTGAACTAATAAAAAGACTCGGTAAAAAAGGCCAGACCTGGGGAGTGATGGTGGCTGTTGCACTAAGACAATGCATCCGCTCGCATAGCCCTATCTGCCAAGCAGTTTCTAACGAGTAAAAACATTGTGATGGACATCCTCTTATTCACTTGATTTGACTCCTTGCGACTTTTTACTTCGTACAGTTAAATCTTGCTGAAAGGAAATCTCTAAAGGGTCTTCCAAAAACCTCGTTCCAAAACTGTTACCAGCAATGTGTGGCGGCACCAAATTCAGAAGTGTGTGAATGCTGAAGGGAATACTTTGAAGGTGATATGTCACGGAGAACTGATTCTGAACAATGATTTATTGGATTGTCTCGGTTTTTTTTTTTCACACTTCGTAAATTTGTAAGGTTCGCCACCCTTGTACTATGGTAATGCTTCCTAGTTACATGTTTTTTTAAAATCATCATGTCTAACTCATTGTATCGGAATTTTAAAGTCTCTTTAAAACTTGTTATTGTTACTATTGCCACCTGTCTGACGTAGTCAGATGAGGTCCACGAAATTCATCATGGCATCGGGCTATATTTTACGCCTGTCGTTAGCCGTAGCTTTGAGCACCATGCAGGTGACAGTACGATTTGCTCGGTTCCACCCCAATTTTGAGGGAGAACACCCAGGGAGTGGTCAGGGCCTCCCACCTCTCTTCCCTTCCACCAACCTCATGAGAGGACTTGAGGCTCGACGGCTATTTAGAGTACCCCATGCCGCGAAGGCGCTATACATTTACAAACATCCATGCCTTCTCCGGGATTCGAACCCAGGCCCTACGGCACAGCATTCAGCGTCTCTAACCACAATACCGGATGGGCGACTCTGTAAAACTTAAATTTGCCTAAGTAATTGTAAGAAAAAAGTAATTTTATAATACTAATAATTTTTTTTGAAACAACACGACTCTGAAATATGATTATCAATAAATAAACTATACTTAAACTTCTCTTATCCCGCCGAACATAATTTTTACCAGAATTTTCAGCAGTTAATGTACTGTATATCTATAACAGAAAATTTGTACTAAAAAGGAATCATGGATAGATTTAATATACTTATAACATTTATGAAGTCAACCAAGTTCATTTTTTTTTATTTCGAAGAACTATTCCTGAATTGTTATTTGTATGAAGATTTATGTAAAACCATATCATAAAAAATGGAGAATGTTTTCGAGTCGTAAATTTAATATTTTCTTGATAAAGAAATGCATACCATGCAGCAAATAAAACGTGAACATTATCTCTTTGCGTATAAAATACAGCATCTGCAAACATAAACCGTATATCATACGAAAGACAAAAAAAAAAAAAAAAAGGCAACGAATTCCAAAGAAACAAGCTACATTATCAACAAACTACATAGTTTCAGGAACTGAATTACAAACTTTTGGAATCATTTTTAATGGTTGAATAATAGCAAAGTTTACTTATCCACAGTGATAAAGAAAAGCTGGACAAGGACTAAGAAAAAAAAAAAAAAAAATAAGACACAAACTATAAGCCTATACAAAGTAAGAACTGAATTATATCCTTGGATCGATGAAAAGTATATTACATTTTTTTGTATCGATACAGAAAACTTACTTAACTGATGTATAATGCCAGTATAGTTACATTGTCAGTAAAACACATTGTTGTTGTAGTACTCGTACATCCGTTTGTTTTGACACGTAATATCGATTGGAAATTTCTGCTTCATATCACGAAAGATAATTTGTAAAAGTAATTCGTGATTTCACTGTGGTTAACAATTTGCTCAAAATATTGTAATATACTCTTTGAGAAATCTCTCTTTCTCCTTTTTCTATCTCCTCCTCAATCCTTTCTCTATCTCCTCCTCTCTCTCCTTCTCTATCTCCTTCTCTATATATTCATTTTATCTCTTCTATTTTTTTCATCTCTTACTATCTCCTTTTCTCATCTTTTCTTATATCCCTCTTTCTATTCATTTTCTCTGCTCTCTATTCTCTACCTCCTCATCTCGTGTCTTTCTCTTTATCTCCCCTCTCATTTATTTCTTTATATTCCCTCTTTCTATACATTTTCCCTACCTCCTCATCTCCGTGTCTTTCATATCTATCTCCCTCCTCTATCATCTCTTCCTAATCCTAGTCCATTCCTTCTCTAACTCTCTCCTTTCTGTTTCCTCTCGCTCTCATTATGTTCCTCTCGTGATTCTCCTTCCATCCCTATTATTTCTCATCTACAGTCGACTCTCACTAATTTTCAAAACTTCGATAGTACGAACTTCTCGCTAATTCGACAGTATATGCTCAGCCCCTAGAAAACTCTTGATATTTCGAACAAAAACAATACGTTTGGTACACTTCAAATATTTCGAAGTAAATTCTGCGGCTGGCCAGACGACAACACCGATAATTCGAAGTTATCTCATATAGCTCGGCCATTCGAACACTCACTATCATTTAGAGTCCGGTAGCAAACAGAGTGTGCAACTTACATATTTTGAGTTGTATTGTCTCTGCGTGTCTCCCTTGCAACGTAACCCTTTGATGACCTTCCGTCTGCCATCCCCTCTTTGTGTTTCCCGGTTCCTCAAGCAAAAAGGCACTTTTATTGCTTTCTTTCTTTAAGTGGACAATAAACCGATCGCACGTGTTGTCAGCCAACCATATCTTTTGTTTAACACTTGGCCGTGCTACACATATGTTCAAAATGGATGGCCTGCTGTTGTGAAGAAAAGATGTGTATTTTGCGTCAGAGTGACATGACGATTTCTGACTCATCTGTGTGACTTTTGGCACGTTGCACCAAATCGGGCACGGGCCGGATTGGGCCCTGCCTTGAAGAATCAATTGTGTTACGGATAGTGTCTGAAGGACGGATTAAACATTTTTAAAGATAAGATTTTTTTCATCGAGAAAGATTCATTATGTACAGTATGCTTTTATAATAATTGTTTTTAATACATAAATGTATTCTTTTAATACAGGACTTTAAACTTCTGTATAATATTTATACTGTAATAATATGTACTTTTTAAAAATACTTTAAAATAATTCTCTACATATGTACACAAAATTACTGTTTTATTACATAGTTTCAAATTTAAATGTGTAAGAAAAAAAATTCTCTTTGTGTACTTTGGGAGTTTCTTCCCTCCCTCTTGATAATTCGAAGTCCTTGAATACTGGTCCCTCCAACTTCGAATTATCGAGAGTCGACTGTATCTCTTTCTCTCTATCCCTCCTTTCTATATATCTTTCTCCTCATCTCTATATCTTTTCTCTTCCATATCTTTTCCTCTACATCTAATTTCTCTTTCTATCGCCTCCTCTCCCTCTCAAGTAAGAGAATCGCAGCAGTAAAAAATATTTCGATCTCAGAATTCTTTTTACTTATTAATATAGGAATAAACTGAGCACAAATTTTCGAAATTCAAAATAATGTATACATAACACTTTAACACCACTGCTTTATTTTAAACGATAAATATTTCATAACAAAAATAAACTGAAGAACTTAATAACACAAGAGCCTGTTATTGAAAAGACTACATAAAGCGGCAAACATACTAAACATTAGTTTTCTGAACACCATCTCTCGCTGCATAATTAGAAACTAAGTGGATTTCCCCAAACGAGCGTCCCCTATCAGAGGTGATAAATGCTATCAATCTACTTCAGGAGCTCATGATTATTCCTTCCCTAAAGACAAAGGTGCTTAACCTCCGAAAAATGTTAATCTGTAATTTCCGTCCATCTGGTTCCTTCACCTAAGGCGCGTTATTGGAGCCTCCGCTATTTGCTCAGGTCAACTCTTCCTTGACCTATGGCCGGCGGAAATTATGTTCATCTAAAAAAGTTATGACTGTATTTATCCAAATAAGAAAATCAAGCTTTTCGATCGATATGACATGGTGAGACTGTAAAAATAAATTACATAAGCTGAATAAATTTATCTGTCAAAATATAGAATAATAAAAGTCAAACCATTTTAAGGTATCAACTTGATTGATTGATTTTTTACGTAGCACTTTGAAACAACATTCAGGGATGTCTTATTGCCGGAAATATAACCGGACGCAAAGTAAAAAAAAACTGGGAATTTTGCACTACATTCCAACTGGCAACAATGTAAAATTGCTGTACATGTCTAGGCTTAGACCAGTGGTTCCCAAACTTTAATCCACGGACCCCTTTTTATAGTAAAGACTTGTTCACGAACCCTTTTTAAAAGTCAAAACTTACCCAAAGATCCCCAAGAGAAAGAGCTGCATAAAGGCATAGCATAAAAATTACAAATTTAAAAAAACATTTTGTTGAAGAGTTATTTATTGAAGTTAAACTTTAGTGTTTAAAATAAAATAAAGTAATACAAAAAACTTGTGTCAATTCATACTTTGAATGGATGAATAGAAAGTATTTTAATACGATTAAAAATTTGAACGATATATATATAGGGAGAGGGTGAACTAATAGTAGGAATTGAAAAAAGAGCATGATTTGTCTGCATTGTTGTAACAATACACACCCGGTTCGGCTAAAAAAACCGGTTTTCGACGCAACTTTTGTCATTGTTTAACAGTTACATTGTTACAAAAATGTTGACGAATCTGAGTTGGCGTCGAAAACCGGTAATTAATTTAATTAGGTAATTAATGAATTAATATTTCAAAAAATCAAATCAACATCAAATGTCATCCTCCACAAGTTTAAAAAAAATTATTTGAACTTGATTGGATGAATGGAAAGTATTTGATTAACGATTGAAAATTTGAACAAGATAAATAAATAAATAAATATAGGGAGAAAGTGAGCTAATAGTAGGAATTGAAAAACTAATGACTTGGATGAACTTGATGAGATGTTATTAGTGTATTTATGCCCGTCTCAATGTTTGCAAATCCCCATGAGTACTAGTTTAGTCTGTTTCTTTTTTCTTCTTCTTGTGATGAGGCTTTTTACAGTACTGAATCCACATTCTACCAAATTGGCAGACGGGAAAGTAGTCAACAACTTCTGTACAACAACCCATAATGCAGGATATAACATTGGGATCTGTTTTTGTAACCAGAATTTGTTGTGTCATTGTTCAAACATTGGTTTAACTCCCTCATTTGTGGATATTTCAATAAGATGCTCATGTATTAGTATGGATTCATCTGTGTTTGGGATCTGAGTTAGTCCACGCGCAAAAGGGTTCAACACCCAGTTGGAAATATCCAAGTGAATTATTGTTATTTATTTAAATTTCTGTAAAAATAAAAGTGGATCATTTTTTTTATTAAACCTTGCGTGGACCCCATGACGTAGTCCAGGGACCCTCAAATAAATTTTAATTTCACATGGACTTCCTGAATAATATTGGGGACCCCTTTGGGAACCACTGATCTATCTCCGAGAACCCTTTTGATTCGATTTCCGCATAACTTGGTCTCACTAGATTTCTACTCAACAAAAGAAACTTGTTTGCCAAGTTTAAAGTTTGTGCGTGTTCTAGTTCAGAAATGGGAATTTTTTTTATCTATAACGCCCCCGCAACCTCTCTGGGATGCGATTTTTGAAAACCCCATTCTTAGCGGATCTGTATACATTAAAAGAAATATTCCTGCTTAATTTCAAGTCTATAGGTCTGGAGATCTCGTGATGAATGAGTGAGTTGCTTTTCTCCTATAGATATATAGATTTATAGTTTATTATTTACATGTTTCTGCTCGCAATAAGGTGAGAAAAAACAGCTTATAAAAACTATTAAAATTATTAAATAACGCTTAAAAAGTAATATACAAAAAGTTTTTAGTCAATTCCTACTTAAGTCAACAAAGAATTTTTTTATTTTAGTTGATTAAATTTAATTAATGAATTAATATTTAAAAAAGCTGTATCAACATCAAGTGTCATCTACTACAAATTTAAAAAATATATTTGAAGCCAAGAAAAAATTCGTTAGAAAAACTTACTGGCGCCATCTGTTCGTACTGGTTCTAACTTCGTCAGAAATAACACAGAATAAATTTAAAATTAAAAAATAAATTTTAAGGAATGAATTAATATTTGAAAAAACTGTATTATCATCAAGTGTCATCCACTACAAGTATAAGAAATGTATTTGAACTTCAGTGAATGAATAAAAAGTATTTTATGAACGATTGAAAATTTGAACAAGATATATATGTAAATAAATGTTTAGGGAGAGAGTGAACTAATAGTAGGAATTGGTTAAAAAAATCAATTAAGAACTACTTTTAAAAACATTTAACGGCCAATTTCTAGCAGTTTGCTGTTTTTCAGGATCAAAATATGTCCAGAATGACGTCAAATAATGGTCACTTTTCTCAAGTTTAGAATGAATTTGTTCCAAGAACCTTCGAAAACACAGAAATTCAACGACGTAATAACCATTATAACCAAGGTTAAACGTTTTTAAAGGAATTTACTTTACTATAGAGACCTGAATAAAAAGGTCGTACTACAACTTTGATTACAAAATGCTTTCAAGGGATAAATAACTGACTATTAATTTTGCATAGGGATCACTACCATGAATACATTTTGAAAGTAAAATGGACGATGCAAGAAATAAAAACTCATCACTGTTTTGGCATTCAACCAAGAGGTGGGAATAAAAAATTAAATCCGGAAACTGAACAGAGGATATGAAGCAACAATTTTTTTTAAAAAAATAGAGTAAGTATGTTTATAGAAAAGAGAAGAGGATATTGTATAAAACAATTGATTATCCATTTCTTTATATTTAAATAAAAATGCATTCCTATTTTTTTTATTTTTAAGTTTAACAAAGAATATATTTAAAGAATCTACTTCATAATGGCGACAAATTTAAGAACTGCTTTGTTTTTAATTAAAAGAAAATTTCAGAGAAAAAGCTGTGTGAAGCGTAAGGTTTTTAACTCTGGTTCTAAGTATTTAAATTTCTTATAATTAATTATAACACGGATATTAACAGAAATTTTCTCTCTGTAAAAATTAAGCACAATATTTTTCAAACGCGTTAAGGATCATATAATCAAAGCAATTACTGCAAAAATTAAATTCCTTGATTATTAGCTGATTTTTCCCTTTGGAGCACCTAGCCCGTCAGGGCTTTTACCTCCTATCTTGAATGGTGAATGCATGATTGTTTATTACATGCCCATGTTTAAATTTTTAGAAAGAATTTTTATTGTTAAAGATATGAAAATATTTAAAAAGTTAAGTTAAAATAAATTAGAGTATACATTTAAATATATTAAAGAAGTTAATTTTAAAAAGCCATAGCTATCTCTTGAGAACTATGAAGGAGAAAATTAGAATGACTGATGATCAGAGATTTAATAATTACTCGCTATTCCCTCGGCCAATAGGGACCTCGGGAGGTTGTACTGCCCGCCCAATGGGGTAACAGCTATTCATGTCATGTTGTGAGTGGGATAGTGTTGAGTTTTGTGTGTTCTCCTTTCCCGCGTGGCGAGAGGAAGCAATCTGATTGGTTGTTGAGCTAATGTGGTGGTTTGGTCCCAGAGGGGTACCGTCGCCGTGCCTTGATTAGTTAATGAAGTGTCGAGGACGACAACTGAGATAGCACCTCTGTCTCTAAACTTTTACACCACGTCAACGCGAGAAATTTGAGCTTCTCTACACGGCGAATCTTCAGCGACACCAGAGCTCGAATTCGTAACTAGACAAACGGCGGAAACTGAAATGGTTGAGCAATCCACATTCAAATTAAATAATTATAACCAATAATCCTTTTATTTCTAAACTGTAACGAATTTTTTCTTCAAAATTTTGTCTCAAAATAAAACTAATGCATTAATATACAAGACGTGTCCGGAAACTAAATATCATTTCGTTCTACCACAACCACAGTTGTAGTATTGGAGTTCAACCTTTGCGTGCACTTGTCTCAGGCTGATTGTCAGTCCATTAACGCCATTATAGCCAGATTGTGTTGCTTTTACACACGTTCATGAACGTTCAAAATGTTCAAATCGATTACCGTTCCCCAGTGGACGGAGAATATTAGGGAACCTGCAAACGCAGGTTTGGGCCCCAAGCCCAAATATGTACTTAGTGTTAGTTAAGCTTTGGGTCCCCTAGAGTCCCTGCCCCCCGCAATGCGGGGGTGCATGTTACGCCACTGCCGTTCCCCCACTGTGAAGTGCGTTCTGTAATCCATTTTTTAAATGCAAGGAATGTTAAGCCAATTGAAACACATCGCCAACTTGCAGAGATTTATGATGAAAATGCAATGAGTGATGAAATGGTGAAAAAGTAGATTCGACAGTTCAATGATGGGCGCACCAATGTTCATGACGAAGCAGGGAGTTAGCGTCCTTTTGTTGTCAATAATGGTTTGGTTGAGAAAGAGAATGAGAAAACTCGTGAAAAAACAGACTCTTCACAACAAGATTGTTTTGTGATGAGTTTCCACATATATCTGTTCAGCATTTTCGCTCTTCACTGGCAACATCTTTCTTTGACTAGGGTATGGACAAGTTTGTTTCCCGACATGACAAATGTCTGAACAATAGTGGTAACTATATAGAAAAAAATAATTTTCGACATGCTCTTTCATGTAAAAATAAATTTTGTTTTGAAAAAAGAAAGTTTTTTTTTACGCGAGTTTTTCTAAAACGGTACTTAGTTTCCGAACACGCATCGTATTTACTCGGTTTGATTTCGAGAATACATATTTCCTGCTGAACTGAAAAAACATATTTACGGAATAATTGCTACACATATTTACACTTACTCCCAAATTCGCGTATCAGAATACTATTCCAAAATTTCTTTAAAAATTGATTCGCAAATACATTTTAAATTCATACAAACGCATTAGCATATTACTTTTCAACAAATACTTTTGAAAGTCAACCTTTGTAGCGATAAATTTCGATTCACGTCCTTGAAATTTAATTAACATAGTTACATAATTTTCCAATCTAAAATCTTCAGACAGAATTGGCAGAGAACAGCTATTTGGATTTCTCCAAGGAAATTAAATTCCTATTTTATTTTATTTTATTTACCTTTTTTTGAGAAGTCACATTACTCTCCCCTTCCCTGAAAAAAAAAACAACATTTAACTTTAATTTTCTTTTTACATCATCATTCATTCATCCTTTCCAAGTTTTCTGACTGTCGCCAAGTAAACTCGCCAAATACTCTCGTTCACCTGGTTTATTAAGTGCCTTTGCATTCATTAATCTCGAGCAGATTAACATCGCGAGCTATTTAAAGATATTAAAACAGCAAGCGGGAGGCACGTCTGTTATTTGACATTCATTCCACCATTGTTTCTGTGCTGTTTGTAGTCCAGGTATATTTTCAGATATTTTTATTTTGTTTCTCACAGACTCCAGACGCCGAATTAGGTTATTGTGAAAACAATGAAATATTATTTGCGAAAGACGAATATTTACAGTTAAAAATTTGGTTTTATTTATTGTACTAAACAGTTTTTTTTTTTTGTATGTTTGGCCATTCTGTGTTAAAATTTTATATTTTCTTTTCTTAACACTTGTTTCCGACATTGTATCCTCTTTTAAACTGTGACAGATTACTTAGACAGTGGACAGTAGACGTAATCAATGCAGAGAACATACATGAACCGATAAATCTGAAATCAACGTAAAGACTTTAATTTGTTCATTACCATATCCCGCGCCATCGCGGGACATGACTTCAATGCGGAACAAGCGTGGGATGGGGTATCATGTCCCAATAGCCCGTCCCGTTCTATCGGGAAGGGCTAATCATCAACTTTTATTCTCCCCTTTAGTCGGCGTGTAAAGAAAAATTTATTTTTTGGTTGGCAACCGCAGTGATCCAATGCCATCGTGTGTTTCTTATGAAGGTACATGTGTCGTCTGCACACTTATCGAATCATTTGCGTAAGTAACCACAGTCGAATCGATGTTAAATTCTCGATTGTTGATTGATTCTCTAGTTAAGCTGCGTTAAAATTCAAAAAAAAAAGTTTCTTTTAGTATGTTGCGTCCCAGGTCTTAGTGAAAGTAGTCCCCTAAAAATTTCTTGGTGGTTCACTGGTCGATCGCGATCGACTTAATGCCCATCCCTGTTCTGTGTTATTTTTTCATTGGGATCAATTTAATGATCTAGTCTTGAATGACATTACCATTTTTTCACGAGACTTTTTCAGAGTCTGTAAGGAGGGAAATCTTAAAACATTAAATGAAGAGATCTCCACAGACCGCTGGGGTCCGAGGACCGCAGTTGTGTGTTCCGACCCCAAGTCTCATCAACACAGGAAGGGTGTTCCCCTCCTGTGCTTGAGGGGAGAAACTGCTCAACTCACCACCGAGGGGAATGTTAACTGTAACTTTTTGTTCTACTTTCAACTCACTACTCACGTGGGTTGCCTTGTAACTGGCTTAAAAAATACTGATGACCGGTGTAATCCGCAAAAGTTATTTGTTTCCTCTTGATTTTATCAAAAATAACAACTCTGTTTTTTGCAACAGTTTAAGAAACGCTGCTCTACGGGTCCAGAATACATCCATACTTCATGTTCTGTAAAAAAAATTGATCATTTTTGCTTGCGGAGTTTTTCTTCGATAGTTATTGAGATGTTATTTTGTTTCCAATTCTGAAATCAGGAAATTAATAACATGATTTCTTTGATTTTAAAGAGCATATACCATTTTCATTTCTCTTGTAATATACAGTTCAATCCACTTCAACCGCTTGGAACAGGCTAAATCGTTCCATTTAGGGGAGGGAGAATTATAGGTGTCATCAACCTTCAAACCACGTCATTGTAACTCTTTCCTCACAACTTGATGTTTATTTTTGAACCTGCCGAATTACAGCCAATCGTCACTTACTCATAGAACATCAATTCCTCCATCAAGGCAAAGCTATATTTAAAGCATCTAGGAAGAAACTTTCGACTTGACGTCTGCATATTCGATGATGGGAATAAGGTTTGAAAAAAATCTATCAGCAGTCTCTCACGATGATATCAATACCTTTGTAGAGGTCGAATGGAAAAAAACGTCATCGTTTTTTTTAACAATAACACAAATAAAAGTCTACATTTATGTTTGGAAAAAAAAATAGTAACAACTCGACTCATTGAAAGGGAGTCACGTGAAATTCCGAACACTTTCCGGAAAGGGATCATCGAAAACACGTGCCGATGATAGAAGAGACCAAAGTCCATCGATGATTTGAGCTATCTTAAGTTACAACTTACATCCTTCAGTATGTAATCACGGACTCATGCTTTTCGATAACGGGTTTTCTTTTATCGAGTGAAGTTTTCTTTATTATTGGTGAGGAGGAAATATGTATCACCTTGAACTATGAAATTGGTTATCATGCCTCTGAATATGTTGCAGTCAGGAAACTGAAAGGCACAATATGGTAGGATGACATTTAAAAATGATTCTTACCCTATTACAGATGACTGCATTTTGACTTGAAATTATTCATTTGCGCAGCAGATGGGACAATTTCCGATTTTCCTCTGATAAACGAACAAATGAATACATAAAAGATTAGGAAAATTGTTTAATTCTAGGCTCATTCGTAGATAGGTGACCTATTTGTTTTTCTTAAGATGGAAAGCAGAAATTATAATTTTTTTTTATCTACAGGCCTAAGGAATCAAAAGCGAAATATATGAGGGGAGAAAATAGGCTATCTTCTGAATGTTTAGAACGGTTTCGAGTGAGACAACTCTGTGCCAGTCAACTTGTTCACTGTCACCACTCCTCTAGTGTTAAGAGGGAAAGAGAAATCCTTTCACACGCTAACACAAAATTGACTGAAAGGGAGTGCGGTCAAACTGAAAAAGCTATAAAAATCCTTCATTTTCAAATCTCAAGCAGCTACGTGTGAAGAGCGTAGTTTCCACAATATTCTTTTAGTTTAATCAATTAATGGGGAGGAAAACGAGTTTTGAAGAGCGTGAGGGAGTTGCACAACAAAGAGCTCCAGTTGACCTGTGTGAAGGGACCAGGAGATTTCTATTGAAAACTAGCTCCCAACTATCTACTCATTCTATTACGTGCAACACAAGT
>BMAO01012326.1:0-18119 GCA_019973975.1 Trichonephila clavata
TTCGCTGCGGGTTGACTTCTTTCTCGTATCTTTGGTTTCTGGATCATAAAAATGAATCCAAGATTCATCCATTGTTACTTGGTGACTAAAAAAAATCATTTGAAATTTGCTCTTTAACAGGAGTGGGCTGTTTTTTCCAGGGTACACGCTACTTCTAAAGTTTTTATTGTATTGTGGTCTACCCAGTGGTATAGGTGTGGTATTTTGTATTAAAATTGTTTCTTTTCTTTTCTGGACACTTGATTTTGACACTACACCCTCTTTTAAAATGTGATAGAGTACTATTTTTACTACAAAAACACAAGTCACACAAAATTTAAAGTTGAACGCTTGAACAACTATGAGCGACTGCTAGACCTCGGACATATTCAATGTGGTGAGCGCTGAACATGCATAAATTGATGAATCTGAAACCGTGATATGTGTTCTTACATTTGTTCGCTCCCGAGTCTAAAACATCAACTTGAGAACCAAATCCCATGGTAGCGCGGGTCTTGGGGTGATGTCTCAATAGCCAATCCCACGCTATTACAGGAAGAACTGATCATCAACATTTATTGTACAGTTCAGTCGTTGTGTGCGGGAAAATTCATTTTTACGGCTGGCATTGCTTTTCCCCCCAACATCAACAGTGAACGTTTAAAGTATAGTTCACTTTCAATGGAGGTACATGTGGTCTACACATTTATCGAACAATTTACTTCATTAAACACAGCCGCATCGATTGTGAAAAGCCGATTCTCCAGTCTAGCTATCGTCAGTATTCCAGAAATATGTTTTTTTTAATGAGAGCTTCTTAGGTCTTAACTAAAAGTGGTGACTCTAAAATACATAAGTAGTCTACCGGTCAATCGTGATCGACTAAATGCAAATCCTTGCGTTATAAGATTCAACATCTCCCTTGACAAATCGATTTGAGTTTGCTTCCGAAATAAACCATTAATCGTAGAACGCAGCAAGCTGACACCTTTGATATGGCAGTTCTTCGTGAATAATTTTCTACAAACTGTCGTAGTTTGAAACAAACTCTTAGATGACAATTTCATATTTGATCTTTATCCAATTAATCTTGAATCTATTAGTATAAAGTTCTCCATTTCTTTCTCGGTAGCAACATTGTTCGGAAGTAAAGATCTTCCACCCATTGGGCCCTCTATGAGGGATACGTAATCAGCTTAAAAGTTCCTTATCCACTCACAATATTGTCATATAATGGACTAACATTTCAATAAACAGCCATTATTTCATACAGCGGATTTTCTAGATTCTGTAATCATAAAACGGAAAGAACACAATCAGTGCGAATGTTTACCTTTTCTTCCTTTAATCTATCGCTTCTTGAAGCTGAACAAATCAATATTAACAGTTGTAATTTCAATAATGTACGCATAAAGTTCGATTAATTTGCAGAACAAATGTCATCTTGATTTGTTGTTTATTTCTTGGTAATTATTAAAATTGTTCAACAAACCTACGCATGATCATTGAACAAATAAAATCAAACACTCGGTATGTTGTTGAGATAACGAATTTTTTCATATGAATATTTATACTTTTGCTTACGATATCGTCATAAATGTTTCTGTTCATTTTGTATACTTTTTGTATAGTAGAAATTTTAAAAACATTTCAAACTATTGCTTAGCTCATAATAACAAATCTTTATTCAAAAATCCATCTGAATCACAGTCACAGTTAAATGTTGATGGCACGAACCCTATTCCGTAATCTCATCTTTCCACCGCATTACATGAAATGTAAATTTTAACTTTTAAGGTATCCGACTACTTGGGACACACAACTTTTTTTTTAAAAGAATGAATATATGGGGATTTTTTTTTTTGTGGTTTTTAGATTTGTTTAGTACATTTTAGGAAAAATATGCTAAAATTAAGAAGAGAAAATGAAATTATTATTACTAAAATGGCAAAAAATGGTAAAGTTTTGCAAAATATAACATAACGGGGCCCATTCTGTAACTAAAGTTTTTGAACAAATTTTCAATTTTTTAATTCTGATGTGTTGCTATATTATTCATTTCTGAAATGACTTACAGGATAAGAGATATTTTCTTTTTTACAAAATCTAGAGCACTTTATCTCAGTTATAATATGAAATTTCTTAAAAAAATCAGTGATTATATTCACATAAGGGACTGTGAATTTTGTAATAAAACAGATTGATAAATCTCTCTCTCTCTCTGAAAGTTAAAACATTTCTACTATTATACAGACATACACAAAAAATTAGTCAATTATTTTCAAAACTTTTTGTAGCAATCACTGTTGCTTTGAGCATTAAAAAAAACACACATTTTGAGCAAAACGCGTTTTAAAGTATGACACCTTGCTTAAAGTAATGGTATCTTCTTTTACTAAAAAACTTGTAGTTTTTGTTCTATAGAACGGAAAATAATAAATGGGATTTTTATAAACCTACTAAAATGCTATAAAATAAAATAATAATATAAATTTATCAACTTTTGGCAAAATTCGCCATTTTAGGGTAGTTGAATACATTAAGAAAACAAATCTAGCATTTCTATTTTTAGTAAAAAAGCATTTAATAGAAAATTCTCCATGTAAAATATTTTTTGTGCTTAAATTTATGAATATCCGTTACTATACAAATGCATTTATTTATCAACTTAAGAATTAAATGTAATACCAAATAATTACCACATGATATATTGTCCCTAAGAGCCTTTAATTTCTTAATTAAATACTTTCCTGAAAAGCACATTATTGCTAAATTCAGTATTGACCATTTGATCAATAAAATGCTGCTTTAAGTATATTATGGAAAAGCACTTCATTGCCCAAAACCTTAAATAGATAAGGTTTTGGGCAATGAAGTGGTGCTATTTAAGTACTCGACTAACAAATTAAAGATTGCCCGTTTAAACACTTAATTTCCAAATTAAATATAGTCTATTTTATTAGTCTACAAGATAATTTGATTACCAAATTAAGTACTGCCCTGAGGAGTATTTGATTACAAAATTAATTACCATAGTCAGGAGTAATTGACTACTAACTTAAAGTAAAGAAGTTAATACTGAACAAAAGACCTTTTAGTCTCTAATAGACTAAAATACTCTCTACAAAAGTATTTAGGTACCATATTAAACATTGTCCCTAATTGAGGGTAGCTTTCTGTGACGGATCTATACTAATAATTTCGGGATTCTTCTGCGGAAAAATATTTTATCTTAACCAACTTTCGCCGAGTAAGAAAGCATGATTATGTATATGAAGTATATTATATAAATTCTGTTATCGCGAGTTTGAAGAGTTAACAAGTTGGAGTTAGCAAAGAGCAGCAAGTGAGTTTGCGAGTTAGTTGTTAGTTAAAGATTGAAGGATTGTGAAATTATTAAGAGATTTTGGAGTTTGTCCATGAAAAAGGATTACTGTGAGTGGATCCAACGACAGTGATTAAATCCAGATAACGATCTCCTGCAAGATTCAAGTGTAGGATCTGCTTCATAAAAGTACAGTTATCGTGAGCCTTGATTAATTAGAAGTTAGCTTATTAGTGTGCGACGTAGTTTATATTGAGCGTATTTAAGCTATTTTAGATTCAGTTGAGGGTCCGTAGTATTATCGCCGTGTTATTGAATCTCACCTCCGTGCTATACTATTTCATCACCTATCTTAATTAGATGGTTATTATGTCTGTTATTTTGGTAAAAAGAAATTGATTAGATTGAAATCATGTCTGTTGATTATTCAGTTTCTCCCACACACCTAGCCGGGTCTGCGGGTAGAAAAGGGGTTTCAGATGTAAGCAGGAACCGACAGGTATTACATTTCTTACAAAGTATACCTCTGTAATACATATGAAAATAATAAACAATAAGCAATTTTATAATAATAAATTTTATATAAAATCTTCATTTACGTGAGATTATAAGTGTTTAATAAGGTTGCACTATAAACTCCACGAGTGCTATTGACAACCCTGGTCAAGTGACGAAGAGAACACTTTAGCTGGGACCCTCTCTCCTAACTTCTACAACTCGCCAACAGTAAATCTCTGAGACTTGAAAGATTTAACGAGCATCATCCCATCCATACGGCGGGTCTTCAGTGATACTACGACTCGAACTCATGAAACTCCGGTCACGAGTGTGAGATCGTGACCACTAGGCTACCGCAACCCTTTGAAGGTGTGATATAAATACGCGAGGAAAATTTCAAGGATACATTTCACCAAAAACTATTCCTGCTAATTTTGTTTTGTATTTCACATTATCTGCTCACATATTTACTACTTGTCGCGGATTGGAGTTCTTCAGTCACTGAAGACCCACCTTTTATAGAAGGGTCTGATGCTTGCTAAGTGCAACGAGTTCAAAGACCTCCCATTGGTTTGGTATTGTCATTTGAAGAGAGAGTGTCAGTCCAGGGGTCGTTCTCGTCACTTGGCCTAGGCTTGAAGTCACGAGGTCCCCCAATAGTGTTGGGGTGTGCTGCTTTGTCGTATGTGATCACGTATTTAATGGTATGAAAACAACACATTTTAAAAAGAATCACTGCATGATATGTGTAACGTGGCAGAATATGGAATAAAAAGATTATTTCATTTTATTAGTTTTGGTATTCAACGAATATTTTGCTGAATATAATATATTGTGTTGAAATATAATATATAAATCACGCTTGTTGAAAATTTCAAATTAGATCGAAATGTGAATATATTTATCTAATGCGAAAATGCAATTCAATGTAAATTAATCTATACATATTAATATGTAATTAAATTGCATTATTCTGCATATTTAATTACATATTATAATGCATAAACCTCTTCCGCTAAAATTTTTGTGATGCTTATAATAACTGTTGACATACAGCTTACTTTTAAGTAATATTTCAAATAATTAACATTGATTCTAGGGATCGAATAACGGGATACCAAATACTGGCATTTTGAGCCATTTGTACAATTTTGAAAAAAAGGTATTCACAAGTTTAAATACCGTTTTTCGGTATTTACTACAATTTTTTAAAGTTGTCTCCAGTATATGTTCAAGGATCACCAACATTGTGAAACAGTATGCATTTTTGTTTATATGTCTTCCTAACGAGCGAAATTAAGTTGCATCGTTCATTCAAGAGAATTGATAAAATATGTAATTCATCCAAGTAGGCGAGCCAAAACTATCCTATTACAGCTCAAAGAGATGCTGCTCACGCGTAGGTTTCGTAACCTGATATTCGTATCTGTGAAAACAATGTTGTAGTTGTGAAGATAGGGCGTAATAATTCGATATTTTTTCAAATTGGTGAGTTTGTTATTCACGTTGTATTTACATATCATACAGTACAATTGATAGATTGTGGTTTTTAAGATAACGTTTCAAAAATTTGTAACAGTACCACAGACTAAATAAAGATAATTACACTTTTTTGTTATTTAAAAAAATAAAATGTTCCTTTACTTTTTTGTGATTATTTATGTATTGTTATAATTTATAAGTTACAAATTATTTTTTGTGTTATTTACAGTCTCGAATAAAACAAAGAAACAACTGTGTTTTCTTTTTTTTTAAAAAATTTCTTTTCTGGTACTAAATCCGGTTTCCCGGTATTAAGATTAAAAAGTACCGAATACCGGTATTAAACTTTTGGTCCGATATTGCAATCACTAACTGATTCATAAACGCTATTTTGATTTTTTTTATTTAAATCAAATTAATCAAATTCTTACATCTTTTCAGTAACACAGAAATCCTTTTCAAATATTACACGAATCTTACTGAAACAAAAGAAATATGTTTTTATATAACAAATATATTAAAACGAAATAATTTGGGCAGAAAATTAAAAAAAAAGTTATAATCTAAACATTGTTGATATTTAAAAAACGTTTTCATTAACCATTTTCAAGAAAGTTAATTTAACAAAGGTTTCAACGGGGATAATTCTGAGATAAATGATAATAACCTAACTTTTAAATATTCTGAAATGTAATGGGACAATTTATTTTTATTTATGTGGTGAAAGATTAATTAAAATTAAAAACACAGACAAAAGCAAACTACTGCTCCTCCGCTTACTTTTTTCATTTAAAACCTTAGTTGTCTTAATTTACAATCTCATCGCTTTCTTTTTATTATCACCACTTACAGTTAACAAATTATTCCCAGGGCATTAATCAGAATTACTCCGAATGATTTTTAAAAAAGTTTTCTTTATCTTTTCAGGCCACCAATCAACGCAAAGTTCTTTCCATGAAACAAATGAAGCGACGAATTAACAAGATTCCTGTGGTTTCTACTCAACTGTAACGCATAAAGAATTTTTAGAAAGATAAATAAAGCATTGGCGTTCGCCAAATTACGCCAAGCCCTTCATCCGGAAAGATAGCGTTGTAATTCTGTCAAATACCGTTAACGAATTTGCATTGACGTAAGCAGTTGGAAAAGAAGCAAATAAAAGGGGATGTTTTGTTAAGTGGTTTCCATGTTTTGAGATTACGACAGGAAGAATAAGATTTTTTTCCTTTTATTCCAAGGTCTTTGAACCTTATTTAGAACCTTTTCATAGCTGAACATTCCGATGTAAATTCTTAAAGCTCTTACTATTTGCTTCAAATATTCTGGATTTGTGTGTGATCTCAAACGATATGATGCATTCAGTAAAAAAGTCTTTGAATATAAATTTACGCAAATTCCAGGACAGCAGGTTTAGAAAATTCAAAAGTTTGTGTAATTTTAAGTCAGCTCCCCCCCCCCCCCCAATTTCTTAATTTTTTAAATAGCATGCTGGGTTATGTACAGGGTGTAAGGGGAGGGGAATTGATTACTCATTTCTCCTCCAAAAGGCTGCACCATCAATGTCGAACAACCTGCAAGCTGCTAATAAGCTATATATATAGAACGTTCCTAAGCATATTGATATATATATTTTTCTAAATAACTTTTAATTCGTGATGGTTCTGACCTTCAGGACTCACAAGTAAGTAATTATTGCTTGTATGCCTTATTAGATTTAATCGTAAACATATCTCCCAAAAAATTAACAGCTTGCTTTTTTGAAAGTAAGATTACGTTATATAGAAACTATCAAAAGATAGCTTTCCACCAATCATAGTTTCCGTACGAGGAAGTCATGCGGATCCAAAATTTCCTGTTACCTCTTCATTTAAATAGCAATGACTTTGAAAACTCGCTCTTGTTGTCTCTTTGCCTTGCCTTTAAAATGTGTAAGTAGCTGCAGTCCGTCTTTTCTCTTTGTTCTCTGTTGTGTCGCCATTTCCCTGTTTTGTGATAAAATGTAAAAACCCAGATTTCTTTCAACAAAAGACTGCTTCATCAATAACATCAATCATCACAAATATGATCTAAATAAAAAATTCCTTATACTTACTACATTATAATACATATATGTTCCTAAATATATGGTTACAAGTAGCAACGTGCTAAAGTTACTTCCAAACAGTCAAGTATATAATGGATCGCAGATAAAATGAATGCTTTCAAAAATTGAGAAAAGGCAGAAAAGAATTATATGGGTATGTCTGAACACAGCATGTCGGTGCCCTTCGCGGTTTCAAACAAGGTGTATCCCTCATGTGATAACCATTAAACTATTGCGCTAATATTCTTGTGGACGTCCATATTTTCTAATTACATGCAAGATTCATAGTGTGGAAACAGAGTATCATCTTTCTCACTGAATATATCACGCTAACATTGTCCTAAGTTGTTCAAGTATCCTGCCAATCGGCGTGGTGAGCAGTTTGATAAAAAGGAATTCACTGTTACTAAATGCAGATCTGTCCCCTAAAAGTTAAGGCTTTCGAACTTCCGACTTGGATAGTATAGATCTGGGATAATATATTAGTCCATCTGCATTGCAGTCAAACATCTGGGTGGCATGCAAGTTCATTTTATCTTGTGTTAAGTATTTTTCTCTAGGGTAATATAAGGGACACCTATTTCAATGAGGTCGTTTTGCCCAATTATTTGTAGTTGCAAGCTCAATAGAGACACTCTTTGTTTATCAATCTATGGTGGTCCGTCCATTTATGGCGAATGGGGAGCGAATCACGTATCTTTAAATCGGCAGTATAGTAAATAATTTTAAACCGTTCAATTGATCATGATAAGTGTAAATTTGGCAAGCCCATGGGATCACTGGTAATTATAAAACTTGTAAAGATTGTTACCCCCTAGTAAAGATATTACACCCCCTTAGGGGGTTGCACTCCCCAGTTTGAGAAACGTTGATTTATAGTTGTAATTTTAATCTCTTGCATTGATTTGGAATTGGCTAGGATTACAGTTCGCATTTGATACAACAGTATTCTAGTAAAATTCTGTACAGCTTCAGTACTTTATTGTCGTCTAGATTTTCAGTAGTGTTTCATACGAGTAAAAACATTGAGCAGAACTGAAGAGCTGAGTCCAGTATGTTCAACAGGTTTTCAATTGGATTACGGTACTGTGAAAGCCAATTTATGTAAAAAAGTTTAGCCCTCCTACCTTAGATCAATTTTAAATAATTTACTCTCTGAGGACCTTGCTACTACCGTCCTGGAATATAACCCCATCGTGTTGCCACTCCATCAACTACACTAAGGGAACAAAAAATATATTTATAGAATGTGAGCTGGTCGTAAGACACGTTTAAATAATTTTAAATCTCCATGCTAGAGTCAATTATTGTACCTAATCCCAGGCCCGTTAAAGCAAACCTGGAATATAATACTATCTCTTTTACATGAACAGTGAACAGTATGCAAGAACAATTCATGTAGAGTCCATTGTTTCATGTGGCTCCTTTATAGCTTAATTTCGTATATCGTTTTGGAATTTATTGGGGAATAATAATGGTTCTAACTTGTTCAATCGAATTAATGTGAAAATTTCAAAATTAGGTGTAGGTAAAAATTTAGAAAATGATTTATCAATTTAAATGTATATTATCAGTAAATTAGGTGGAAATTTTCGTGAGAATTTAATGTTATAAGTACTGCATGTTTTAGCTCCGATAATATCAAACATATTTCATTTGAATTGGCTCCAAAGAACATGAATTCTGTGAGCATATTTATATTAATCAACGTCGAATTGAAATAAGAAGACTTATGTGTCCTAGCCCTTAATGAAAATGCTGCTTAAGAATCTATAATAGTGCCTTGAAAAAAAGATCAAACAAGGTTCTTTGGAATGCTCTGAAATTTCTTCTAAGTTCCAAAATATTTCAATTGCAGTTTTTATGGAAGCAAAAATATAATAATAAAATAATTTATTTTATTTGAGAAGTATATTACTTTATTTTATTCATAAAAACGTCGTTAAAATGATTAGAAAAATGTCAATATGTCTCGAATAGAAATGCTTCAGTGTTTCAAAGTATAATTATCCTTTCTTTATTAATTATCGAACAAAACTTTTGAGATGCACTGACTTCTTAATTTTTCAGATGACAAGTTTATACTGTACTTTCGAGAAATTTGGAAGAAATAACTAATTTAGTGAACCTTTCATGAATTATAGTGGAATGCGGTTCATTTCCGCTTGCTTGAGAATTCAACATATATCAAAAATCAAATTAAGTTACCATCAGGGTGTCAACTGATTTTGGTCGTGTTATTTCTGCTAAGTTATGGGTTTGAGTACTAGTGCTACTAAAACTTTGGCATGTAGAAGAGTCGATGTTTGTTAAAACTGTCAAGGTCAAAGGCTTCACATTAGCGTGGTGCTGAATTTTGAACTAGTCTAAAGCACAAAATTATAAAAGGTCTGTCACTCATAACCCTCATTATGCTTTAAAGAACGACATTAATGGGCAAGCAAACAATCAAAGATGGCAATTTACGATGAATCATTCACGAATAGGAATATTGTAATCTTATATCTTCCATTATAACTTTCTTTCGGAATACAGTATGATAACAAACATGATAAGCAACAAATACCATGACAAAAATAAGCTTAATGTTAGCTTAATAAATGTATGTGAAAATTTTAAATATTTTTTTATTTATTTTACTTTAATGTGGTTGGAAAATGTATGAATACACGTATATATTTTTTTATTCCAGAAGTAAAAAACATATGTATTATGCTACATCCACGGAGTAGTTGATTCAAAAGTTCATTCTCTTTTATTAGCTCTCTACTTAACGCTCGCTTAACGTTATATTAACTCATTGTTGACACTATTGCGTCTGCTTTGTTATCAAATAGAGTATGCCCTTTTGCTGTATTTGAATTACGAAAGGCAATAAAGAACCAATCAGTATCGAATTTGATGACATAGCGATAACAATACATTGGAGAATACAGGAATTTATTGCCATGAAAATGCACAGTGTCGTTGAACATAAATAGCTAGTGATTCTTTTAACTCCAATATGAATCAGTAGATTTCTTCTTTTTTTTAAAAATTTTTTATCTGTTTTAAATTTTTTCAATGTTTTTTCTCAACAATTAAAAATGCAATTTTCTAAATTTTTTGTAGTAGGTTCATTTAATAGAATAAACTTCAAGCCATACAAATCAATGCATTTCGAGTCCATTAAATCAATAAAAATTTTAATTATTCATTTTTCTCAAATGTTTAACTTGTGATCACATTGATTTAATTTCTGTTGTGTTCCATTTAATTTTTTTTTTAGTTTTGTGTAACGGAAATTCAAAGTAAATTATTATTGAAAGTGTATATAATACAGCAACCATTTTAAGCACTATAAAATCCGGGGTATAACGCTCACTTTTAACTAAAAAAAAGGTTCACATTTACTGGCGCGCGTTATACGCCGGATATAAAAATGAGAGCACTAAAAATAAAAAAAAGAGAGAAGAGCTTAACAAAATACTGTATATTAAAAAAAAAATAGAATTCTTTATGAGCTTAAAGGGTTATAGTTCGAGAACTATAGTGTTTCTTCTAAAGCTTCGTAAAATGCATGGAATAAATATAAATTTCAAAACATACGAGAAATACACATGTACATTTTAGATTTCTTCGTTAAAATAGGGGTGTGCGTTATAAGGCGAATGTACCTAAAAATTAAAAAATGCAGCTTGAAAGTACAGATGCGCGTTATATGCCGCTGTGCGCATACGCCGGATTTTACGGTAAATACAATTAAGTTGAATGTTTAGTGCAAACTCACACAATGGGGAAAATTGCATACATAGATGACTGTTCAAAATATACCACAGTAGGCCAGTGGTTCTCAAAGTTTCAATAATTGTGACCCAATATTCAATCATAATTTTCTTCGCCCCCCCCCCATACAAAGGCAATGTATTGAATTCGATAATACTTTAACTTGGAAGCTAAAGCTACAATAGAACTTTAACCTCTTAAGTACCACCGACGTATGTAAACGTCTTTTTCAGCCAAAGCTTTAATTACTTCTGACGTATCGTCTTTCAGGAGTAGATCTTTTCTCTTCATTGCTATCTGTACAATTATTCTGAATGCAATAAAAGAACTTTAGAATGCAATAAAAGGACATTGACAGAGTTTGTGAAGAATTTATTTATTTATTCCTTTCCTCCACCCTCCCAATACACCCCACACGCCCGCTTACGTGGGATTGGGAGCAAATCGCTTAACTTTTAATCGGCAGTTAAGGGATTCATTATAAACGGTACACATTATCAAGATAAGTGTTAATTTCTGTACATAATTTTATATGTGACAAGCCCATGGAATCATTGATAATTATTAAACTTACTCTTAACTTGGTATTGTTAATTTAATTGTAAAATACATTGTGTGCAGTACTGATACATTTATAAGTGTATTACATCAATCTAAAGGCCTGTTTTATTTTTTATTATGTCATAATGTATTTTGTTTGTTTAACTTCAGTAAATAAGTAATTTTTTTAAATAATATTTTTTTTCGAACTTTCAATATGCTTGTGCCCTCCTTTTAGACTTATCACGCCCCCCTAAGGGGGCGTGCCCCACAGTTAAGAAACGCTGCAGTAGTCATCCAAACTACTTGAATGTTCATATAATGTGATAATTATATGCAAAATGATTATTATATATGTACAACATGGGCGTCTGTAAAGCTATCAACAAGCTGTATATAAAGAGATAACGGGATGCCGTTTTGAAATATTTAAACTATCATTCATTTGGTTGTTTTGCTTGAGCAGCTTCAGTATACTTTAAAGATGAATACAAGTATCATTCTAGCTCGTTCTGAGTTCTAGTGAAGAATTATTACCTATAGTGAATGCGGACTATCTATCAGAAATTGTCAACCATGAAAATGCAATATAGATCCGTAATGGAAGTCTGCAGGAGGAAACAACTACCTGACGTCATGAATTTCACCAGCCTTGCCGTACTGTTACACGTGAGAACTGGGATGTATTTAGGATGGCAATAATGGATTGCTGTGCCACATTAAGAGTCATATTACCGTGAATAAGGTCTGTTGCTGAACAATCGATACACATACGTACTATTCAAGTTTGTTTTTTCAGCTCAGTGACATGCCCATGCGATGTCCATTTCAACGTAGTCTTTGTTTATTTACCTCCGGGTTTGCATCTACAATATAATTGAAGGAATGGTATAAACCAGGAGTGGGCAATTGTTTCGGCTCGAGGGCAACATTGTGGGAAGTGGTTAATTGTATTTATTAGTTAGAGGGCATAGATTGTACTATAAAAACAAATAGTATAAGTTAAACAAAGTAGTGGTGGTTTTACTCAATTTATTTACTGTGCTAATTGTGCATCAACTAACTACAGTTGCACACAATCACATTTAATTTTAGAATCAGTTTAATGAGCCAAATGTACTCTATCACACTTTTCAATAATTTTTATTGAAATAAGGAGTGGGATTTCTTGTTGAAATTATCATCACAGTCTGCAAGTTTATGTAAGCCAACTTACATGTATATTTATTCCTGTTGACCAAAATGCAAGGAAAATTTTGCTCACAAATGCTTGTCGACAAATATAGAAAAAAATTTCTCTAAATTTTTCTTTTCTAAATGTCTTATCGGGTAGCAAAAAAACAAAAACAAAACTCTTTGCGGGCCTGTATTTGCCCATACCTGGTATAGACTCTTTGGTCACAGCACCATGAGAAAAGGGAAGAACAAAAATAATTATTTGGTTACGACTTCAAGGGTACTATGGTAAAAGTGAAAGTTGGGTAAATATTACTATGTATGATTATATAACATAATATGATATAATACGAGTGTTGACGAGGTTTTATTGCAAATAATTTTGTAAAAAAAATTATCAGCAAACATCAAGAAAATCAGTTTTTCTATGCAATATTTCTCTATTGGGTAATTGTTTATTTACACAGAGCTTCGGATCCACATGTGAGGTATTGTCGATTGATCTCTTAATTTTGAACCGAATTCAAGTAACGAAGGCGACACTAGAGATGGCATCCAACTCTTCAAAATTTGTTTTAATGTTAGAGAAAGTGTGTGTTCAAGATTTATTTGAACAGCTATGATAATTCACTTCGTATCACTTACAAATTAGGACGCAATGCCAACCATGTCCCAATCTTGTGTTATAATTTAATTAAATGAGGGGAATGCATCTGTAGTAACAGGTATTGATGGATGAAGGATGGAAAGAAGACAGGTGAGCTTGGGAATGTTATTCCTCTTTCAACCAGAACTTAGTTGGAAGTAGTATGTTTAGTGGTATTTGTCACAGAAATAATTTTTGCCTATATTTTTAAGTTCAGATTAGTAGTCTTTCATCCTGCAATATCTGACAATAAAAAGATCAGATGATGGATTTAATGAGTTGTCTTAGCAATGGTAGAACAAGCTTGAGAAATAAAATAAGAACAACGGAATTAGATAATAAAAATTTTGCATATTTACACCATCTGAAGTGGATGTAAGATTATTTCATTTAAAATACATTTTAATCATGGTGCAATAATTGGCACTATATCTGTTATCAAAGGTGTGGCAAATTAAAGTGACACGGATGAGTGGATACGATTAGAAGTGAATATGATGGGTTCACCAAGTGCTCAAAAACGGTTCAGATCTTAATGCGGGTTGTGTCAGTGTGAGTTGATAAGTGCACAAGTGAAGATGATCCTCATATTGCAGCAGAAGATGTTAATTTTAATTTAACTTCTGTTTTTCACTCACTATCTTCACTCCTGATAGAGTTAGAGTTGTTAACAGAGGTCTGTCTGGTCATGGTCATAGCTGGCCATCCAAGACACATGATCTGTCAGTAAGTGATTGCTTTTTGTGGGAAACTTTCAACAACACTCTTAGTCTTCAAGAATTGCTGTGGAAAACATGTTTCTTCAAGAACTGCTGTAGAAAATATGTTTCTTCAAGAACTGCTGTAGCTATTTCAGCACTCCACTTTCAATCTACCTTATGTAGCTTGCTGACCAGGGCCCAAAGGTGCCAAGATATGAATAGTGGTCATTTTCAATATGTGCTATAAGCAGGCTAGTGAGTTTTTTCCTTTCTTTTGAAGTGTTTCTTTGTAACCCATAACTATTTGCCCCACCCTGTATTACATTTATTACTAATTTAATTCAGAATATTTAATGTTACCTGAATATTATTTAGGGTTATTAAAAATGTCTTGTTCAGAAAAGAGTTTAAGTTTATATCGAGCAAATGGAACCAATTCATTCAAAATGTAGAATCTTTGGCAAAAGTTTTTTTCTATAGTTTATGTCTACTTTAAAAAATTAGAAGTAATGTACTGTTCACAAAAATATAGAGTTGTGAAGAAAAATGTACCAAAAATATTTATTCCAATCATAACATTCAACATATCATTAAAGATTCAGATTAAATTTTTAATTTTTTCAATGTTAGAATGTGCAACTATTTTTAGCAATGTAGACATTTAAAAAAAGCAAAATACTGATCTAACAGTAATTGAAAATTAAAACACAATAATAATTAGTTTTAATTTTGAAAGAAAGGCATACTAATTCTTACATTTTTTTTCCACAATCGATTGACCTAAATAGTTTTCTTCTACAGAGTTTTCTAGAAAAGTAAATCTCACGAAATGCATATACTTTTAGCCAGTCTAGCTGGACATTGTCCAAAACTTTCTTTGATCAGCTGCAGAATGCTGTCGTTGCGACAACAAAAATTATCGCGGGTGTTTTGTTTGTGTGTAACTAAGAACAGCTTTAGATACACAGAAAATAAATACTGTGAAAATTTACAATAAATATTTTCATTTTTTACATAGTTGCGATCAGAATGTCTAACTAGAAAATACTGATATTTAGAAGTCCATCAATTTTTTTTTGTTACAGGACACACTTTATACTGCTTGGAAATAAGTGACGAATATACAGTAGAAATCTTTCAAAATGTAACTGAATTGTTCCTTTAACTTAATTTAAATATTTCTGTCATATAGCGTTAACCCCTTAAGCAATTATTTTTTTTATCCAAAATGTTACAAGAAAGGGCACATTTTTTATTGAATATAGCTAAGTATAAATGGAAGGAATTCACATTAATTTTTCATTTTAAAGCTTTCACACTATTTTTTTATTTTATAAATGTGGAACACAAAATCCTCAAATGTTTGCTTTTCATAAGTACACGCTGCATGCCATGACGAATGTTTCATCTATGTTGAAAGAATTTCTCTCTCATGCTTACAAAAAAAAATCCTGTTCATACTTCTTTTTGAAACGGTTGATGATTTTGTGTGTATATGCATATAATCCGCATACACAATTGGAAGCATGGTGTACAACTAATATTGCAATGAAGACCGTGATTATATCGGTTTTTTTAATTAATTTTCAATTTTCAATTCTTCTCAGGCAACAAATTACACATTGCCTTACCAATCCCTCCTCTTTATTGAATATTTTCAAAAATTTAAATTCCTCCGTACAATGAAAAAAATCCCCACCAAACCTCAAAGAGAATCCCGAATGGAAGGTTTTCAGTACCATGGATAAACTGCAATAACATGGACTTGTTATCTTAACATGTACTCAGTAACATGTACTCGTAAAAACACTAGCACTAATAATTATCTTATAAGAATTAAAAAATATGTATACATCAAAGATATAAAGAAGATAATATCAATGTTCATACAACGTACTAGCAAACCGATTGTGGCCAGCTTCCAGCAGCCCGTACGGTTTACGGGAAACCAGTTAAAGGGTCCAATTAGTTTTAAGATAAGAACTTCTTTTTGTAGTCTTCGACTATGTACTGAAACGCTTAACATTCCAGTCTATCGGTTCAGAGATCTTAGCATTCGATCTATTTTAAATTCTCAAAAATAGTATTTATCTTAATATTCTTAGTTATGATTGGCAAGCCAGATAAAATATCACTGATTAAAATAGAATATAGCTTAATAATACTTCTAATACGGATTTTAAAAAACAAAAAATCATGTAACTTTTTTCACTTTTCCCTTTATCTACTAGTAGTTTTAAATATGTTTAAATCGCAAAATTCATATTCTTAAGTAAGATGTTCCTAAAATAATTTTCGAGCCTTTCAATAAAAAGCTTATAAAATACTCCATGTCTTACGTTATTTCGTTTTCATTTAGTAGAAGAATTACAGCAGCATGGATTTGGCATGTTAACTAAGAAATCGTAGAACAAGAAATTATTGTTTAAAAAACAACTTAAAAAATTGCCCTTTTATATAGTTAGTTGAACTAAGTTGTAACTTAATCTTTTAGTCGCCAAATCTGGAATTGGTCACGAAATCTGGAAATATAAACTGAAATTAGTCGCCAGATGCAGGATGGGACCTGAAAGTGGAAAATCGTTAATCCTGATGATCTTTACCAGGACAATGGATAAAATTATTAAATTATTGTATTGTCATCGGTCCTAGACAAAAGAGCAAGACTTCGAATTAATCTGGCTTTGTAAATTGGATAAAAATTGAGTTCAAATATTCCATTACATACAAGTAAAGTTTATAAAAGGGTGCTAAAAATTAAATATTTATCCCTTTAAGATCCATCCCGCATATTTGTGCTGGAATACTCCATGTTCTAGAAAGAAAGAAGGGGAGTAGCGAATTTTTTTTGGTTTTGTTTTTTCCAGTGTAATTTGGAGCTGTATAGCTTTAATAACCAAACGAATGTAATATTTAAAGATAAAAATGTTACCTCTCTTAAAGGGATAAAAATTTCTAACCCGCACATTCATGCGAGTTGAATTTTAAAGGGATGTGTGCAATAATGTTAAGAGGAGAGAAAAGTATACGAAGCATTATGAAAAACTTTTGTAATTTTTTCAAAACTGACGTGTTTCTCAGTCAAAGAGAAAAAAACACTGTGTAAAATTAAACTAAATAACTTAAGATAGTTAATTAATCGTAAAACTGAAAGTATCCAATTTTTGTAGAGTTAGAAGAAAAATGGTTTACAGAACTTATATATGTTTTACATTTTATTTGAACTTGATAGGTTATTCAAGACAATATATATTCGAAAAAATCTCTGGGTTAAATTGCTTCCGTGGAAAATATTCATGATAATCCTTCGGGGTTTAAACATCCTATCAAAAATAGATTGATAATTAAAATTTATACATTTTTAAATAACTTGTCAAGACTACTAAACTTAGATCTGAAGCTCTGATCTTGGATATTGCTATTAAGAAAAAAAAGGATCATAATTCATAGTAATTGCTAAGAACACACTAACGATATTTGATAGCACTCCCCCATAACACATTTACAATATCAGCAACATGTATAAACTACAATCGAAACTAGAATCGGTTTGGCTTTTTTGTCTCTATATTCAAGGAAAAGCTATTTGTCTCAGTGAGGAATATTTTATTTTTATTTAATGAATTAAATTAAATTTGAGAAACATTTTAAGTTCATAAGATTTTGGAGGGGAGGGGAGTGGTGGGTTGAGGAGGGAATCACAAATGTGAGTTATTTAAATATGAGAAATAAGTCCAACAAAGGTTGTCTTCCAGTGGGTTCTTTCCCATTGTAGCCTTTGGGGAAATGAAATGGAAGACCTTTTAGCAAAAAGAGGCACGAATATTCTCCAAAGATCTACTAGAGACCTTCCTCTTCACTCAGCAAAATTCGAATTTGTTAGGATTTTATAAAAAATGCTTTCGAGATCCTGCTGCCAGTGCT
>BMAO01012327.1:0-27646 GCA_019973975.1 Trichonephila clavata
TATTTATTCTATTTATGCTATTGTTCTTGTTGTGATGCTTTCATAAGGTATCAAATGATGCATTTTTTTCCACTTTAGGTTCCAATCTGATAATGAAATAATTTCTTTCGTTTACATTTGCCACCAACGTGAATCTACTAAATGAAACATTTATTCTATTTATGCTATTGTTCTTGTTGTGCTGCTTTCATAAGATATCAAATGATGCATTTTTTCCCACGTTAGGTTGCCAACCTGATAATGAAATACTTTTTTCCGTTTGCATTTCCCACCAACGTGAATCTACTAAATGAAACATTTATTCTATTTATGCTATTGTTCTTGTTGTGCTGCTTTCATAAGATATCAAATGATGCATTTTTTTCCAGTTAGGTTGCCAACCTGATAATGAAATACTTTTTTCCGTTTGCATTTCCCACCAACGTGAATCTACTAAATGAAACATTTATTCTATTTATGCTATTGTTCTTGTTGTGCTGCCTTCATAAGATATCAAATGATGCATTTTTTTCCACTTTAGGTTCCAATCTGATAATGAAATATTTTCTTTCGTTTACATTTGCCACCAACGTGAATCTACTAAATGAAACATTTATTCTATTTATGCTATTGTTCTTGTTGTGCTGCTTTCATAAGATATCAAATGATGCATTTTTTTCCACGTTAGGTTGCCAACCTGATAATGAAATACTTTTCTCCGTTTGCATTTCCCCCCAACGTGAATCTACTAAATGAAACATTTATTCTATTTATGCTATTGTTCTTGTTGCGCCGCTTTCATAAGATATCAAATGATGCATTTTTTTTCCAAGTTAGGTTGCCAACCTGATAATGAAATACTTTTTTCCATTTACATTTGCCACCATCGTGAACCTACCAAATGAAACATTTATTCTATTTATGAAGTTGTTCTTATGAATCAACAAATATATTCACATTTTCCCCCATTTAAATTATTTTCCTCAGAACCACGAAGCGACACATTTTTCCCCCACTTAGCATAGTGTCATCATTCGCTACTAAATGACTCATTTGTTTCGTTTTAAATTGCAACATAATAAGCATTTAAGATTCGTTTTTTTTTTTTTTCTTTCTTTTTCTTACATTTCCATTTTGATAAATCAAATATTTCTTCGGAGATTTCATATCTGAAGCAAATTTTCAACCATTAGTGAGAAATTTGTATTCTGTTCCTTTTCTAAATGGAATTTCTGATGTCTTATTCTTTAACATGCAAAATTTGTTGTTTTGAAACATCAAATGGCACATTTACCCTTATTGAGGTCACAGTTATAAGACGACGAATGGTTTTTTTTTAAAATTTTAAATCATTTCCACTGATATACCAAACTTTAAAAATGTTTTATGCTAAAAAATTGTAAGCACATTCATTGCGTTGATATTTAAGCTTTTTTAAATATCGTTTGAGGGATTTATTTAATTTTTTTTATAAATCATTTGGTAGTTATCTATATATATATATATATATATATATATAAATGGATGTTTGTACATATGAAATCGCTTCGCTCCAACACCATTCAATCGATTATTATGAAAATTAGCAAGCATATGTGTTTTTTTTTGTGGAGAAGGTTTTTGTGCAATCCACTTTGTTGCAGCTCCACACCAGGTGGCGCTACAGCAAAGCAACTTCTGCACCGTTCAATCAATCGTCAAGTTTCCAACGTGAAGATACCAACTTGGCTCTATCACAAACATTTCGCTGTATTTTCCATTGAATCGCCATTATAACGTAAGGAACGGAGTTGCTTGCGATTATTATAATTTTAACATAAAATAAATACAGTAGAAAGTAATATTAACGTATTACACATCCAGATATAAATTTTTTCTCTATTTTAGACGTTAACATTACACAAAATTTGTAACAATGTGTTACTTTTGCTAAGCAGGGATTAGCTTAGGAAGGTGTTTTCAATAATCGACCCACAAGAGTGAATATTAACGTCGCAATGTTCAACCACACGAGAGATTTTGGCGACGGACCTAGTAATTTTGAGCCACGGTCAAGATCGACACCTAAGCTGGTACCCCCTCTCCTAACTACCAAACCACACCAACGGGAGGATGTTTGAACTCTCGATAGATTTAACGTGCATCGCTCCCCTACACGGCGGGTCTTTAGAGGTACTGGGCTCGAATTCAGGAAATGCCAGCCTCGATCTGATACCTTGACCACTAGGCTATCTCGGCCACCGACCCACAAGGGAGTTACCGGGCGTTATAAATTTTTTAAAAAAAATCCTTTCTATCAGCTATTAGACGTACAGGCTTAAAATTTAACATATGTTGTTTTTTTGTTGTTGTTCAACTGAAATATGCAAAAACGGTTTGTTTTTTTTAGTTTGCAATTAAGTAAAATTAGCTCATTAAAAACTTCTTTATCCTTTAATATGTATTGTTTAATTTTTCAATTCACCCGTGCGAATAACAAGAGTACCAGATAGTTATTATTTAAATAAATTAGATTATCTGATATATGGGAATCGTTTGCAATAGTTTTTGACTGATTACTACTGCAACTGATTGAGAATAAAATTGATTAAAAAATATTCTATTAATCGAATTATGACTTGGAGTTTTGTAGCACAACGTGTGGTATGCCTTTTCTTGAAGCAGTTTTTGTATAGAATGTTTTTTGAATCAAAATTTATGCTTGTTCTAAAATAGAAAATAAACTATGTCTGTTACTATGAATTGTAAATTTTTTGGTATACTTGGTGATGGTGTATAAAGATCAAGCATCTGTACTCAAATATATATATATATATAACAGATAGCGTATTTTCTTCCCACAGATTACTGTCCTCACAAACCGAACATTGAATGTTTTCGAGCAAGCAATAAGTGTTGTTCCGATTCCGACTGCAGTGACGGCAAATTATGTTGCATGGAAAATTGCGGTAATCAGTGCCGCACCCCAGTGAATCAAAAATCTAATGGAATGAAAGTTCAAAAATCTTCAACCTGCAAAATCGATCCATTTTAAGAATTTTTTTAGAATTCTGTAACTTATGCAAAAATTTCACTAAAGTTCTTAACGTCACAGCTTTAGCAATAATCTTTTAAAAAATTAAACAAAATAATTGATAAATTTGTTATTATTGTTTGTAATAAATATGATGTGCAAAATAAATATCATTTCAACTGCCATAGTCCTTACTAAAAAATTATTTGTGAAATAATATTTTGAATTTTTTTAAAAAAAAAATGTTTTTACCAAATTCTAGAATGTTTACATACACACAAAAAAAGAACTATTTCCGAGATATTTTTCTTTAATAATGAAATATAGTTACAGTTATCATGTTTTTTAGCTTTAAATATCACTTAGACTAGTATATTCAGTTAAAGCTGGAATCACCTGAGTGCACAACGCTAAAATTGTACAGCGCATGCTCAGGCTCTGATTAATGACAATTGTCATAAATTCAATTTCAATTGGCTGCTGGTTCCCTGTCTATGCCATTAAGTAATCAATATAAAATGAACGTTAGTAAGATAAGAAATTTTTCACTATGCTTTTGAATAAAAACAATAAAAGAGAAAATGATAAGGTAAACTTGGCAAATATAGGCACTAAGGTAATATGGGCACATTTGAACAAATACCCTTATTACTCGTAATGGTTTTGAGTTGGTGCATTCGTACTGCGGCGTTGGCAATGTTCAAGCGTCATGGCGATAGTGTGATTTGTTTGTGATACAGTAGAGCGTCATTTATCCGAGTCAATTGGGACCGGACACCGTTCGGATACGCGATTGTTCGGATAACCGAAAACCGAATGCGATCCATGCAGTATATGATACTAGACACTATACAAATATTGAAAATCATCACATACCGGAAACGTGCTTGAAGAAAAAGCAAAATAGGTGCAAAGTGTCGCAATTTTACCTTTATTGTGGAAAATAATCACTTATTTTTCGCTGTACCATTGTACACCTTCGTTTTTTCGCTGCAAGGTCTCTGATTATCTTCAGCAACAGTAGTTGAGTAGGACAGCACTCTGGTTGTTGTTCGTACCACTCCATAGCTGTCTCTAACGCAGAAAATTGATGGACCCTTGCTACTTTCGTTGTTTTTGTTGTCCTCGTCTTCATCCGTTTCATTGTCGACAGGATCGGATTCTTCTTGCACTGAAGTCACAATCTCTTCATCACTTTACATGTTTACCAAATCACACAATTGAAATATTCCTCAAATTACCTTTATCCCGTCACTTTTGGCCTCACAGGAAACAACTGTTGAGCATTGCACTGTTCGAAAACGTAACCGGATTTTGGTTCAGATATTTGGCGCTCCGGATAACAAACGTTCGGATAAACGACGTTCTACTGTATTGTGTTGTTCAAACAGAAATGAATTCAGACCATTTCTAATATACTTACAGCTACCTGATACTTCAAATCGGGACTATTGTTATATTTTAGTTATTTTACTTAAGATTTGACACGCAAAATTAATTAATTTTACATGAAAACCATAAAAGGCTGTAATCTTATGTGAGTGTAGTATCCGTTGGCAGGAATGGGTGGTTTCGTTCTTTCTTCCTTCCACAGCAGTAATGCCAGCTATTGAATAATGTCACTAGAGTAAAAATGGGCAGTAAAATTAAGGGTGATATGGTCAGCACCGAAATCTGATGAAGTACTGCTTTTCAACTCTACTCCAGGGCCATCCTCTTATCCTACACGTCCTTTGAGTTTATCTTCCTTCCACAAACCTCTTATAATAATTTAGGCCAAATTGCTGCAGCACATGACTCATCTACGGTCGCTAATGAATTCTCGCTGTCCTTAGGATCATTTTTGGGGGAGTTGAGTCCAATTCCAACTCTGAAAACAATTTGCGAAAATCGTGGAAGACGTAATAACGTTGCGCAAGAGTATTAACGAGATCAGACTGTCTGGCCTCTATGAAGAAGAATTGCAAACAATCGTAGAGAAGGCGTATGGGCAAAAGGCAAAGCAAGCGCCAGCAAACACAATACATCCTGCTTTTGTCCTGTTTGTGGTGCTAACTATTATGATGAAAATCAAGGACAGGAATGGGTGAAATTTTGTGACTCTTATTCATCCCGGTTCTATGAGGAATGTGTCGAGTTAGAGGTTCACTCCTATTGTAATGAGTGTAGTGTATGATACAAAGGCAAGTCCTCATTAAATGTTCTTTTTCCGTAAGTTTGTAATAATTTGAGTTAATTTTATAGTTTATCTGATTTTCACCATTTAATTAAACTCACGAACAAAAAAATTAGCGCATCAAGAAATAACAGCGGGATCGTAACGAAACTTGGCATGAAGGTACACGTCGAGAAGACATGCAAATGATTAGAAATGCAGCGTGATTGCGTATTACTTATAGCCGGTAGAGGGCGTTTAATGTCGTTCTCCATGGAATATAAAACAGGTAACCACAGGTTGTTTAAATGTGCTGAATCGTTTACAAAGGAGTGCTGAGGTAGACATGCCATTACGCCATTTTCGAAAACAATATGAGCAGCTGTCGTAGTTTGAGAGGGGGAGAATCATCGGCATGATGGAAGGTGGGTGGTCAGCTAGGCGAGTAGCTCGTCAGTTAGGCCACCCTGATTGTGCTTGTGTGGAGGTGTTGGGACCAGTGGATCCGAGAGATGTCATTTACACGAAGACCAGGCTCAGGACGCCCACGACAGACCAATCGTAGAGAAGACCACCACATCGTAAGAAATGCACGCGTACAGCCAACTGCTTCATCGGCTGCTATCCGGGCACCGGTAGCACCTTCACTAGGGACCCTTGAGTCTTCTCGAACCATACGAAGGCGCCTAGCTGAAGGACATTTTGGATCGCGGCGCCCATTATGTGTGCTGCCCTTGACGCCCACTCATCAACGCCTCCGTTTGGAGTGGTGCCGCGCACGAGGAAATTGGACTGCAGCGAAATGGAGTCAGGTCGTCTTTAGCGATGAATCCAGATTCAATCTCAGCAGTGATGACAATCGTGATCGTGTGTGGAGACCCCATGGTGAACGCCTCAATCCTGTCTTTGCTTTACAGCGACACACCTCTCCCACAGCTGGTTTGATGGTATGGGGTGCCATAGCCTACAATACATGGTCACCTCTAGTATTGATCCGTGGCACCATGACAGCCCAGTGGTATGTCCATAACATCCTATAACCACATGTGTTGCCACTCATGCAATGGCTCTCAGAAGCCCTTTTTCAACAAGACAATGCTCGGCCTCACACGGCAAGGGTGTCACAAGATTGTTTCCACCCTGTTACTACCCTTCTTTGGCCTCCCGATCCCCAGATTTGTCTCCAATAGAGCCTATCTGGGATCATTTGGGACGACAAGTTGGGCATCACATGAGTTTGAACGAACTAGAGGCAAGATTACAGCAAATGTAAAGAGATGTCTCAAGAGAAATGTCAACGAAATGTCTCAAGAGATCATACAGAACTTGTATGTCTCAATGCCCCATTGTATTGCATCGTGCATTAGCGCTAGAGGGGATTCAACAGGGTATTAAATCCTCCGTTCCTTTGTCTATTTCTCTGAAATAAATGATCCTTTTTCTTTGATTTTCTAATCATTTACTTATATCAAAGTGGTCATTACGTATGTAAAATTTCATTTCATTTTGACGACTCCTTCTTGATGCACTAATTTTTTTGTCCGGTATTTTTAATTTATATAGATAAAAACTTAGACACACACACACATTGTTTTGTGACACAATTTGTTCAATAACAAAAGTTTAAGTTTACTTTTTAGATTTGCCATACATGTAATCTGTGTAAAAATGCATTTCAGTCTGGAAAAGGTAAATGTATAGACGGCCGGGTGTGTTATTGTTTTTATAATGCAATTTTGCCCATATTACCTAAATTTTTGATCGAATAGGGGCAAATGCGAAATTTGTTTTGAAACTCATTTATACACACAGCAACGAAAGCAAGAGTTTTGTTTATACACCATTACAAAGACTATACTCTAAAGTTTGAAATATCTTAATTTCGGAAAAATGGAAAATGTCTTAGGGTAGTATATTTTCAATTGAAAGTGTCCATATATTTTCCAAGTTTACGCTACATATTTAATACTTTGAAATAAAAAAAATATTATTTTCATAAACTTTTAAAAAATTATAAAACATGTGCTGCATTCAAAAAAATTGGCAAATAACTTTTCTTAGAAGAATTCTTAATTTCAAAGAACTTAACTTTTTAAGAAATATATTTTCAAAATTAAGTCTATAATGAAAAAAAGCGTCTCTGATCTTTTCACCAATTTCTAGATTTTGCATTTTTTGTCAATTTTGTGGGAAGAAAATACTCCACATTCTTCATTGAGAAACTATGTTCCATCCCTTGAATAAATATTTTATCAACTTTTCTTCTCTTAAAATCTGTCATAGCGTATACTAAAGTCTAGTGAATCACCATAATATTCAATGCAAGGGACCTTTTGATGGGCGGCAACTAATGCAATCTAAAGACAATACTCAAAAGCAGGGGTGAGCAACTTGTTTTGGCTCACGGGCTACATTGTGGGAGCGGTGAATACCGGAAGGCCACACCTTTTTTTTTCAAAAATTATTACACTCATTAAAAAAATAATAAATATAAGTTAAATAAAATAGTAGCAATTTTATCCAATTTACTTATTGTGCTAATTTCATACTGGCTATAGCTGCAAAAGTGCATTTAATTTTAGAATCAATTGGAGACAAATATATATACCCTATATCCTTACTAATATTATAAACGCGAAAGTTTGAATGTTTATTACTTTTTCACGCAAAAACAGCTGAATGGATTTTAATGAAACTTTACAATAATATAGCTTATACATCGGAATAACACAAAGGCTATAATTTATAAAGATATTGTGTGAAATGTCCAAAATATAACGATAAATGTCAAGTAAGTAGGAAAAAATTCTGCCATCTGCATGATATTCTGGCGTGCGCTGTAAAAACCGTTAGAGTTATACGTATATAATCACGTATACAAAAGAGCTCGTGACAGCATACATCTATCTTTTATGTGTAAGCCATTATCGCCAAAATAGTGAATTACACTTGTGTTTAAATTCTCATCATAGCCTGCAAGTGGATTCACCCAACTTGCCCCCATATTTTCTCTTGTTGATCTTCATGTAAGAAAAACGTTGCTCACAAATATATATGTCGATAAAATATTTTTTAAAAAAAACAATTTCCCCGCAAATTTCTTCACACATGGAACTTTTTTCAGCTGACAAATATTTGTAAAAACCAATGTCATAGCATGAAACATTTTCTTCACACTGTGATCTGACTTCAAGTCAGAGGCCACGGTAGCCTAGTGGTCAAGGTAACGGACTCGTAGCCGGCGTGTCATGAGTTCGAGCCGGGTACCGCTGAAGACCCGGTGAGGTGTGGCAGTTAGGAGAGGGGGTGCCAGCTCAGGTGTCGTCCGCGTCACTTAACCATGGTTCAAAATTACGAGGTCTGTCGCCTAAAGCCCTCGTGTAGCTGAGAAGTGTGGTGTGAAAATTCACTCATTCACTGACTTCAAGTCAATAAGTTCAAGCTGTAGCCCCTCAAGTGAAATATCAATATCAGGGGTAATTGGATAAAAAAAAGCAAATTTAATTCAGACTCAATTTTCTTAAAATCCTGAAATCTTTTCTAGTGCTCGTCCTCCAAACTCTGCAGATGATCTATTAGTAAAAATACTTTCAGGTACTTTGGTTTCCTGATAGGGAAAAAAAAAAAGACGAATTTTTGATCGCTCACGGAAAAACGGATTTTCTGTTTTGGCGGCCGGCATCAGGACTCTGCGGGGCGCATGTGGCCTATGACAGCTAGTTGCCCACGCCTAATTTAAAGCAGCATTTCAAGTTAATGCAGTGTTTTTCAAACTTTCTATACTTGCAATCCGAATTTCGATCATAATTTTCATCACGGCCCCCTCCATACAGTAACAATGTATTGAATTCTAATAATAATACGAATACTCTGACATAAAGCTACTATACGCTTTAATTATAAAGCGTACAAATTATCAAGACAAGTATTAAATTTTCTATATAATTTTATGACATGCCCGTAGGGTCACTGGTAGTTATTAAACTTGTTCTTAACTTAGTACTGTTAAAATAATTATAAAACACATATTTTGCAGTACTGATATATTTATAAGTGTATTATATCAGCGTAAATGTGTATTTTATTTTTAATGTGCATAATGTATTAGGGCTGCTTCCTTCAGTACATTAATAATTTTTTTTAAATAATCTTTTGTTTTCGACTTCTTGATATATTCTCCCCTTGTAAGGTTATCACGCCCCCCCCCATAGGGGGACGTGCCCCATAGTTTGAAAAACACTGAGTTAAAATGGCTTTTCTTCCTTACTGGTACATCAGTATGTAGTTTTTAGCTATTTGTACATGAATACGTAATAAGCAAGATTTATTTATGTAACATTTTTTATTGGAAACGAACTTAAAAATAGTTCAGGGATTTTTATCAAACGATACTGTATCCATAGCAACCAGCTAATTCTGAATTCGAAAATTTTAAGCCCTTTCTATGGGGTATATGTCAAATCCTATTTTGTTAAACATGGTAGCAATGCACTATAGTCAAGATTAAAGTTACTTAAAGGAATTTTAAAACTATTTCCCGAGATTTTCATTCTGTTAAATCATCTAATGTGGCATCGAAGTGCAAGATAATTGTGTTTTCTTTTCATAGATTCTTCCTCTTCTTAAGCACAACAGCCTGTTGTAGCAGGCCAAGGATGTTTCACAAGATTTTCTCTATCTGGCCCTATCCGGGACAATATCGCTTCATCGGCCTACTCCAGTTACCATTAAGTCCTTTTCAACGTTATTCAGCCACCGAATTGATGGTCTTTTCTTTCGGTTTCCCTCGTTTCTTGAAAAAGTTATAGATTGTTGTTCAATGTATGTGATGTTACGTGCAATCAATTAATTAATTGAGTACTGCCAGGATTCTGACTGCAGAGATGGCGATATTTGTTGTTTCGAATGTGGTAAGGCATGCCATTCACCAGTTGACGCAGAAAGCAACGGCAGCAGAGTGACACCATATTTGATGTGCCGCACTTGTCTTCCTTAAGATTTTTTTGTCTTGGACAATGCTACATAGAAAACGGGTTAAACTTTTAATTGCTTTTCTTAATCGAAATGACTTAATTGCACAACATACTGATATTTTTTGGTACTTATTGTAAAATTTAAGCAATAAAAAAGGTGTGTTTTACTTTTCTGATGCATATTGTGGTGTACTCTTTTCCGCATTTAGGTTCTACTCAAATGACACCCATTTTCCTTTCAGGTTGTTGCTTTCATAAGTTACAAATGATGCATTTTTTTCCCACGTTAGGTTGTATCCTTATAATGAAATATTTTTTCCATTTGTATTTACACATCTGCCCTCCCCCCTCCATCATAAACTACCAAAGAAAACATTTATATTCTGTTTATGCTATTGTTCGTATGAATCAACAAAGTTGCTGATTTTTTTTATATTTAAACTATTTTCCTGAAAGACCATTAAGTGACACATTTTTTTCCTTCTTAGCTTATAGACTATCACCATGCTACCAAATGACTGATTTATTTCCTTTAAATTGCAACATTAATAAACCTTTTTTTTTCTTTCTTTTTTCTTTTTTTTTCTTTACAAATTATTTAGAAATTTTGTGTCTGTAGCAAATTGTTAAGCATGCGTAAAAAAAAAAGAAACTGCTCCTTTTTTTTAAATGGAGTTTATGATTTCGTATGTATATTATAGTATCTAATGCTTTGAAATTTTAGATGGTACATTTATTTCTATTCGGGTCACAATTATAAGACAATCAATGCTTTATTTTTAACTTCTAATTTACTGTCCGCATAGACAAAATATCAAAAAAATTTCATACCGAAAAAAATTAAAACTTTCTCATCATCGATATTTATAACTTGTTAAAATATTGTTTGAGGGATTCATTTCATATTTTCTTATAAATTATTTGGTAATTATAAATATTTAAACACATTACATTCGTTTAAGCACCGTAAAATCCGGAGTATAACGAGCACCGTAGTATAACCCTTTTTTTTTACGAAGAAAACATGAAATATACTTGAGTAATGCTCTTATGTTTTGAAGTCATTTATTCGAGCTTTAGAAGAAAAAAAAGTATATTTCTAGAACTACAACCCTTTTTAAGTTCATAAGGAATGTCATTTCTTTTAAGAGAAAACAGTATTTCGATATATAGAGAGAAATATAATTTTTTCTACTCTAATCTTTTTTTTTTTTTTTTTGACAATCTCATTTTAATACCGGACGTATAACGTACACCCTTAAATTTCGATTTTATTTTTTTGTGTTAAAAGTGCGCGTTGTACGCCGGATTTTACGGTATGTAAATCGCTTGATATAATATTTAATTGATAACAGTTTCTGCAACTGATTAAAATTGGTGTTGGTAAAAGAATATTCTATAGCTTAAATTTTGACCAGTTGGTGTTTGTAGTATATTTGAGTGATCTCCATCTTGTTTCTGCAATGTCCATAGAATCAGTGCCGATTTCAGCTCATTTCGGGCCCTGGCCTCAGTAGATCTACGGGCCCCCTTGGCACTGGCGGATCCAAGGAAAATCTGGTTAAGTCCAGCTTATCTGGGCTATTCCGGGCCCCTGGGAGCCCGCCCCAAGCGCCTAGTGGATAAACCAGCACTGCGAGAAAAAAGAATATGTTGCAGAATAAAGTTGAATTTTAATCTACAGAAATTCATGGAAGTATTGAAAGCAAAATTACATATACGAGGGATGATCAGAAAAAAAGGTTACAAGCCGCAGCATTTGAGCACAAACTACATATTGCGGAGAAATTTTGTTTCCTCAGAGTGGAGATAAATGGCGCTACTTGTCCTACAGCTGGTTTGCTGATAGGTAGTGAAAGTTCCCAGACTGTTCAGAATGATTGAAATGGCAAGACTCTTAGAAACATGGTCTCGTTTGGAAGTACAAGCCGTGATTCGATTTTTATGGGCAAAGAATGTGTCCGAGCAATGAGCAGACAACATGTAGCGAAATTGTGTCACTCTTTACAATCAGGCAGACAGAATGTCGAAAACCGCAGTATGACAGGGAGCTGCCGGCAGGGCTCTTCAACGACATAAATCAACACGGCATGAATTGAAGAAATAATTCAAAATAATCGACGGGTAACTCTGCGTTAAATCTCGTCAGAGCTGGGACTGAGCTGTGGTAGCGTGCAGCATATCGTTTCTGATGTGCTGCAATATTCCAAGACAGTTCTGGGAAAACATTCGTCGAGACCTGACTCAATGGACTGGGCCCTGATTTCTCCCAAGACAGTTTAAACGAGTTGATCCTGCGTTCTGATAACTGCCCAAATAGGCTTGGTGATTATGTCGAAATGTGATAGGCATGTATAACTCTTAATTCCCTTTTGTATTTTCTGTCTATTAATAATAAATATTTCTTTATTCGACTTGTATCCTTTTTTTTTCATCAACCCTCGTATTAATGTGGATTATGATTTTTTTCTTTCTGGTGAACTTATTGTATACGATACATATGAGAGAGAAGAATAGCATATATATTCAATTAACTCATGGCATATTTTTTTTCTCAGATTACTGTCCTCAGAAGCCGAATATAATGTGTTTTCGAGCGATTAATAAATGTTGCTCCGATTCTGACTGCAGTGGTGGTGCAATATGTTGCAGTGAAAATTGCGGTAATAAATGTCGTACTCCATCAAGTCAACCAACTAATGGAAGGAAAGTTAGACAATCGTCAAACTGCAAAATCGACCCATATTAATTTTTTTTCAAGGAATTCTCTTGGAATCTTATTTAAATTCCCTTCGAAAGCTTCCGCTTTAATATTACTGCCAATACTCCATTGCTAATTTTTAAAAACAATTAAACAAATATTTGATAAAATTTTATTTTTATTTATTTGTGTAATGAATATGATATACGGAATAAATGTTATATATATTATACGAAAGTTTTTATTAAGAAATTATTTGTAAGATTTTTTATTTTTAAATAAATGTTTTTACCAAACACCAGAATTTTGTTTATTTTATGTTTTACAATGCTCTCCAAAGCATGCAGAAGTACAGCTGGGTTCACCCTGTGTGTGCTACGCTCACTGCGTATTGTGCTTTCGCAAGCTGTGATTAATGACAACGTCTCACAAATTTAATTTCGATCGGTTACAGCTTCATTTTATGTGCATTACGTAGATATTACGGGTGCATTACGTACGGCTCTAGTTAGATAAGAAATTTTTGCATTTAAATGTTGAATTAAAATAATGAGAGGAAAAATTCATACTTGATATGAACACAAATTATCTTCTTGAAAATGATATAAACAGAAATACCATCTTCTTGAAAATGATATAAACAAAAATACTATCTTCTTGAAAATTATATAAACACATAAGCTATCCTCTTGAAAATGATGTAAACACATACACTACCTTCTTGAAAATGGCATAAACACATAAACTATCTTCTTGAAAATGATATGAATACATAGGCTATATTCTTGAAAATTATATAAACACATAAAAAATGGTGAAATGGTGTAAACACATACTTCTTGAAATGGTGTAAGCACATACTACACTACCTTTTCGAAAATGGCATAAACACATAAACTATCTTCTTGAAAATTATATGAACACATAAGCTATGTTCATGAAAATTATATAAACACATAAGCTATATCATCTTGAAAATGGTGTAAACACATACACTACCTTCTTGAAAATGGTATAAACACATAACCTTTTTTTTATCCAATGGGCTGCGGATTGGTATTTTTACCATTGCAGACCCAGTACATCCCCAAGAGCTGGTGTCACTCGTTAGTGCGGCGACGTATAGGCGGATATCAATCACCGCAGGTAATTTTGACGTCCTCTGCAGAGGGAGGCACTTGAGCTCTGACGATGCGAACTTGTACCAGGATTTAATTTTGCCGAGAGCGCCCAAGCCAAACAGACACTCTAGATCTTTTACATGCCGTATAATCATACGACATGGCCGCTATCGATTTTCTGCATCACGAAAATCCACCGACTTGGGCCGAGGTCGAACCCTCAACCTTGGGTGCAGAAGGCCAGCGACAAACCAACTACGCCACCCAGCCGGCCATACATATAAACTATCTTCTTGAAAATAATATGAACACATAAGCTAGTCCATGAAAATTATGTAAGCACATAAGCTATCTTCTTGAAAATGATATTAACACAAAAGCTATGTTCTTTAAAATAATATAAACACTTATAAACTATCTTCATGTATTCAATTTTAAAGAGGGATAATGCAATACTTTAAAGAAAGAGTTGTACAGCTTAAGTCTATTTGAAATATGTTTTCAAGAAAATGTAGTTTTAGAATAATATTAAGCGATGTAAACAACAATTAATATTTTTGTTATTCTTCTAAAAAATGTTATGATATGAAAAAGTATAGAAGAAATAACTAACTAATTGGTTTTCATTTTCTAAATGCTGGTAAAAAAAATTCTACATTATAAAGACTATATTAAAAATTATCAGTTTTGTAATCTGATCCACATTCTAAAAACTATGATTTTTGTTCAAAATCGTATTTTTATCATAAATAAATAATTATTCAAATTCAAATTTAGTTATAAGATTTAAGGAAATCAAAAAAATTATTAATATAGAAACACAATAAACTTCAAACACAACACACATGCTTCCATTGTGAAAAAAAAAATCAATTTAATTGCGTTGTGATTTTTTTTTTCATTTAGGGTTGGAAAATTCTTAATACATATGAAAGCCATTTTATAATGAACCATATAAAAACACAAATATAAAGAAAAAAAGGAATTTTCTTAAAAAAAATTTTATGAACAAACACACATGGTTGCTCGTCGATATAATCAAAACTATCCCATAACTGGGTAAAAAAAAGGCATAAAACCTATTTTCTGTGGATTGAGTTGGATAGAGTTTATTACAGATTTAAAGTAAAATCTAAAATTATGAGTTTAAATTGTGACGGATCTATACGTGACCTTCTATTAACAGTCCTTTTGGGTGTTCTTTGGGCCTTCAAATATTAACCAATCTTCTCCTAATGAAGGAAACGTGATATGCAAATTAAGTTTGTTATATATATTCTTAGTCCGCGAGTTAACGAGTTAGTGAATTGGAAGTGAAGAGAATAGATAAACATAAAGTTAGAAGTTTGGTTACAAGAGGTGACGAGATAGTTACAAGGTGTAGAATACCAGAATTGGTTTAAAAGTCCTTGTAAAAGATTATGGTCAGGAAGTGTTAAAGATAAGTTGGATTGACTTGAAGACTGCATAAGTTCAGGTACTGTCACCTTATTTTACGTTGATGTTTAAAGTGTTAAGTCGTTAGGCGGACATTAATTACTTAGTTTCTGTGTAAAGTAATACTAAGGAAGAACCACATTATTATATGTATTCTCCCAAACGGAATCTCGTCTCTTCCCTCTGTTGCTTGACTGAATTATTCTATTTATAGTGTTATTTGTCCGTATCCTATTTATAGTGTTATACTACCGAGTCACAGGGTAGAAGGGAATTGGAGTCATTTCAAAATATTATGATCAATTTTCTGTATTTAAAATGTATTTATCTTATAACACCCCTCCCCCTCTTCCCATTAATCTTCATGTTGTGGCCCGCGTGAAATAGTTGTAATATGTATGGCCCTGCGGGAAAAAAGGTTGAGTACCCCTGATCTAAGACTTGGGTGTCTAAACTATGACCGTTTGAGGGCCACATTGCAAAAAAATAAAAAATAAAGCGATACGTGCAGAAGTGATGATACGAATTTACATTATAGCAATACGTTTAAAGGGAGATAATACGATTGACACTTAATATTTCTTCTTAACACACTTTTATAAGTTTGACCTGTATATATAGAGACGGAATCTTTGAAATACAACGATACGGGATTCATCCAAGGCCCCGTAAATGGAGAGAATAAATTAATACCCTTCAGACCCGTTAATTAATATCCATTGATGAGAAAGATTAATTCCGGCTCCAAATGTCAAACTCAAGGATAAATTCAACAATGAATACATGATAGTCTAAAAAACTAAAAAAACACGCTTTTACCCGAATGACATTAATTTTCTTGTTAATCTTTAATTCTTATATTAAGAATTATTTCTTTACTTTTAAGCTCAATTCACTATAAAAGCGTGTTTTTGAATATTTTTCTGAACTATATTTTTACTGTGTGTGTTTGTGTGGTAATATTCCGAAAAAGTAACCCCCCCCCCCTCCGAAACAAAAACACATCTTTTTTCGAAAATTCTTTAACAGGTTTTATATAAATTTTATAATCAAAGGCACGTTTAAAAGTCCCTATTTTTAGTCCTTGTGACGAATGCTTGCATTAAATATCAATTATTTCAATACAATTTCATTTCCGATAAATATGTTGCATTCAGTTTCCTTTAATTACAATTCAGTTTATTTCTCTTATCAATCTGCATTATTGTTGATATTTGAATCCAAAGAAACCATTAAAAAAGTGATAAAGTAAGAAATGTGTTATTTTTATTGCCTCTTTTTTTCCCACCAGTAATTTGAAAATATTTTTTATCTTTATTTTTCGTGCTTTAACTGCAAATGTTAACAGCTTTAAAAATATTTTTTTAATATAAAAAATATTGTGAACCAATAGAAAGTTTATTAGTGTTAATACCATCCAAAATCACAAATATTTTCATTAGCTATCCATTGCATCTGTAAAAACTTTATTACAAATAGACTGGTTTTTAATGCACTTTTCCGCGCGAGGCATGGTTATTTACATAAAGTTCAGAAACTACTAGTCGCCGAAATAAAACATTTTAAATGAAGCATTCATAAAATTTGCATCTAGAAAGCATGCAACTGGTTATCACCACAATGCACATGCAAATCATGTATCTTAGTAGCGACACCACAAACCCTCTACAGAACAAGTAATATAAAAAAAAAAACCTTTTAAGCCATTTTCTACTTAGATCAACAAAAAAAATTATTTTAGATACTTTTTATTAAATAGTTACAATTAATATAAATATGTTAATACATATGGCAGAATCACAACATTAAGCGGCAGTTAATTTTTATTAACTTAACTCAGTGGCGCAACGGCCCCTGAGGGCCAAGGCCTACTGTGCCCAACTCAGACGTGACCTTGGGCCCTGAGGTGCATGAGCAGATATTCCAGTCAGGCGGCCAGTCTGACACGAAACCACCAGTGTTGTTCCGAAGCAAGTTTGGTGCTCATTTTATCGACCTACTGAAGAGATGAAAGGCTCAACGGGTCAACCTTGCCTAGCCCGGGGTTTGAACCTCGGATCTGTGGTGTGGAAGCGCGATGCACTAACCAATCCACCACTGAACTTTATTGATTTTTATTAATTATCATTAAAGTATCGTATTGTCATCCAAAACAATCGTGTATATAAAATTTTAGTTCAACTGTTCAGCTTTGAAACGTAAAAAAAAAAATTCTCTTAGACCCAAGTCGTTAAAAATGAAGCCAACGTGGCTCTATCTGTAATTCTTTAAATAATTAATTTCAATCATTTAAATAATTATAATTAAATTATCGTATTCTTACCCAAAACAATAGTGTATAGAAAATTTCAGCTCAAATGAGCGCTTCAAAAATGTGAGAAAAAACCCTTTTCAAATCTTAAAACCTGTCGCCAAAATGGTAGCTAAGTCGCCGAAAATGATGCCAAAGTGGCTGCATTTGTAATTCTTTGAATAATTAGTTTTAATCAATTAATTATTATTAATTATAATTAAATTACTGTATTGTCATCCAAAATAAGAGTGGATATAAAGTTTCAGCTCAATTAAATACTTTAAAATGCATTTTATTAACTATTGAACATTTAAACGAGATAAATATATATATAAATAGAGAGTGAGTGTGAACTAATAGTAGGAACTGAAAAAGAACAAAAAGTTGATATTAAAGTCTAGAATGTTGGTTTTCCATTGTTTTTTCTCTCTATTTGCGTGAAAACTCTATTAGCATAACCCGTCGAAGAAGAAGAAACTCACTCGAGTACGTTTTTAAGTTTGGCATAGAAAAAATTGTGATTTATGTTTTTGGGTTGCGTGAAAGTGGACATATGCGATTGCGTCAGAATGAGTGCAGCGGTAGGAGAGCCACCAAAAAGGGACACGAAGGACGGTAGGAAGTGTACATAGCATGCAGGGACGTCTTAAGGCATGGGCCCAGGGCCTCGAGCAAATAAAGACCTCGTCTAGTTTTCGACTCAGCCGTAATAAGATAATGATTCGAATAATTTCAACGGTCAAATATTTTTTTCTTTAGCATTCTTCGAACCCCAAGCGAGCTCGGTACTCATTTACCGACCCACTGCAGTAGGGATATTAAGATCATAATTCGAATAATTTTAACGGTCAAATGTTATTTCCGGTTGTATTCTCCTAAAAACTAGGAATTCGGGATGATATGTCAACTGGCTACATGTGAGGACCATCGTTTTTGTATAGGCCTAGTCCTTCCACCATACACCATTATTACTCATTCAGTCAAAAGGTGGCTGTCGATCGAGCCGGTTTGTGCGATTGTAAGTCATACACATTTATTGGTTTCGGGCTATTGTTTGCACGAGTATCTTACAACGTATAATATGTACTGCAATTTCAAGGTTATATGTGGGGCCCACATTTGCATAGCGGCTTAGTGAAGGGGCGTAGCAACCATCGTATCAATGATACAGGGCCATAACATGTGTAAGCAAAAAAAATCATGAAACATTTTGGGACCCCTAACAAGAAACCCCAAGGAACAGGGCAGGTGATACAGGGCCCTCTTAGAATTAGATACACCAGTGCCCGGGATCTACTTTTGCGTAGGGCCCAGGACCTCAAGAGGTCTTAAGACGTCTCTGATTGCATACGATCTTTAATAGTGAAACCTGTTAGTGGTATAGGAAATTAATCTAAAGTTGTCGTACCACATAAGGAAGCGTCCATATCAGAACAAGCTGAGGTAGTACAGTTTCTAGTTGCAGGAGGGGAGTTTAATATGCACATCTATCGACGAACAGTGACAGCATATGGAGCAGCACACTGTTTAGGTCGAACGTCTTAGAATAGTTGGTGTAAAAGTTTTCGAGAAGGGCAGCAAACGATATCGGATCTCCGTAACAATGTCCACTCATACATCTCCCGTGAAACCTAAGTAACTCTTAAAAATTCCGTTGGAAAATGTCAGAACACCCACCATGCAGTCCGTATTTCTCACTCAGTGACTTCTAGGAATTTAGGCCACTTTAGACAGTATTACGTTTCTATTTGGACGATAAAGCGTAGGAAACTGGGCATGTCTTCCTCAATAATCAACCACGTTCTTTCTGGAGTGAAGATATAGACTTGCTGCCGAAACAATGGGACCTGTGTTACAACCCCCAGAGCAATCTTTTTGGTTTCCAATAAAATCATTCTTTTTATTGAACTCGTCCACTTTTCATTTCGGCAACCCCTTTAGATTGCGGATTCTCTTTATGAGAAAAACTTGCACGCGTTTGACGAAATCAAACCATAGTGATGAGAGTATAAAATCGGTTGGTGCCGGATGGATGGATTCATCGACATTACGGATTGTACTACTTTTTTTATCACCTAACAGGAGGGCAGCACCGGACAGGTTGGTGAGCGCATTGCATGACGAACAGCTCTGAAATAATCAAACACTAGTACAAGAATGCCTGTTGCACAACAATATGTGTCACCCCTACTATATATTTGATGTTGTCAGCAGAAGAGGAAATTTCAGCAATGCATCCATTGCTGTGATTACATTTGAACGTATATTTTAGCATATTCAGCAATAAACGCAACACATGGGCAAACAAATTTTACGACATTGTTCTTTCAGTCGAGTCACGATTTTGCATATTGTATCATGCGAGATGAAAATCGAGGTGAGGGATTATATTGGTCTATCAACTCGAGTCATTGTTTTAAGTGGTTATTGAATTTCACTCCCACATACCCCTAATATGTACTATCGATTAGCTACCGCCTGATTTTCCTGAAATTTTGTTTTCCTGGCTACTTTATTATATTAAAATAAATGCAATTGTTTATTTTTGAGAGAGTAACTTTAAAGTCTTCTTAAGATTTATAAATTACGTCTAGTAAACGGAAATTTTAAGTAAGTCAAAGATAGTTTTCTTTATCATTTATTACATACCGTAAAGACCGGCGCACTTTTAACACAAAAAATGAGATGGAAATTTAAGGCCGGGTATTAATGTGAGAGATTTAAAAATAAAAAATTAATGAGCACAGAAAAAAAATTAGACTTCTATATATATCAAAATACTGTTTATTTAAAAGAAATGAAGTACCTTATGAACTTAAAGAGCTGTAGTTGTAGAAGTATATTATTTTTTCAAAAGCCTGGGATAATACCTCGAATAAATAACTTCAAAACATAAGTGTATCACATACAAACATTTCAGGTTACTTCTTAAAAAAAGTTACTTATTCGTTATAAACGAATGTACCTAAAAAATAAAACTTGCAACCTGAATGTATATGTGCTCGTTATACGCCGGATTTTACGATAATAAGAAAAAAAAACTGAATATTTCCATAAATTGATGGAGAGTAGGCCTTAGGAAAATCGGGAATCCCTCTTGATGGTCTGATAATATGAAAAGAATCCTATGTTACTTGAACTTTTATTTTTTTTAAAAAAAGGTCTACTAGTAATGTTGCTCTCTCTGAATGCCCTAATAGGCTTTTTGAAAATAATTCTCAGACCTGAAGGTACGATTTTCAATAATTACAGTAGAACAAAAAAAATGGTTTGATTTATAATAAGTTACAAAAATTACAATTAGTAAAATGAAACAAAGGATGAATATTACTCAATACACACTAGAGAAGCAATATTCCAAAAAAAAAATAAATAATCACGTTGTATTAAATTTTTCGAAAAATTGAAAATAAAATTCTACTTTCATTTATATATTTATTTATATTTTCATTTTTATTAGTCATACGACAACTCATCTCAACAGTAATGGTGAAAAAAAATTGGAAGAGCATGAAGACAGGCTCTTTATGTTCATTACAGACATATCATTTTTTTAGACAAGAATTCTAGAGACAAATAAGTTTTAAATATTAGTTCATATATATTAGCATATATTTAAACATTAGTTCACATATTAGTTCATCCTTCCAAATTCATTAATTACAGTTAGTTAAATTAAAATTTTATATTTCTGTTTATATAAAAAATTCGAGGCGGGAAAACTTAACCCTAATGAATAGAATTCGAAGCACTTAAAAGTATAAATTCATGGCCACTACGTTGCTTCATATACGATACTTTAAAAACTTTTACGAACTCAGACCCAATAATATAATAACATGAAGTAAAAAGTTGCTTTTCATTTTTTTATGATCATTTTGTTAAATAAAAAAAGCAATTCTGGAATGCTATTCAAAAACAGTTTGTAATTGAAATCCGAGAAACATGTTAAGCTTTGTATTAAAAAAAAATGAAAAAAAGAAAAAGCCGCTAGTATTCGGACTTTATTGCTAGATTATTGAGTAAAATTGCGATCAAAGAAAATAATGATCGTCAGTATACTATAAACAATCCGTGCCCGTACAAATGTTCTTTGATGTAGACGTCCATGATTGCTTTGAAAAAGACAAACATGCGGTGATGCCGCCAAAGGTTCTTTATTTGATATGCTTCCTTGAAGCACACGTAAGTAGCAGTAATAATTCTATTATTATCCACAAATTTAATTCTTTTTTATTAATAAAAGTCACCTTTATTAATTGATTAATTTCGAGAAAGAAACAAATTATCTTTTTTATGTATCGTAATATTTACATTATGATTCAAAGATAAAAATTGCCTTAGATATCAATATATCAGTATCTGTGTAAGCGATTGAATAATTTGTTTAACTAAGTTCTTAAGCATAGTAAAACTTTTATGTTTGTAAGAAGTATAAGCAAAAAAGCAATGCTTTTTTATTTACTTTTATATACTTTCTCAATTCAATAAACAACTAGCATTTTTATTTATATTGAAAAGTTGATATGTTGTATAAATTAATTAATTACTATAATAGCTTTCAAGTTAAAATTTAGCAAAATTCAATGACTTATAAGTTAACATATCATAACGTTAAAGTCAATATATTTTTCTGTTCTATTGTTGCCAAATTTTTTGATTAAGTATTTGTTATTCATAAAGATATATTGGAGGTTAAAATTCTTATTTAAAACAATTCTTCACTTTAGTAAAGAATTCTAAAAGAAAAAAAAAATGTTTTGAAAATATTTAAAATTGAACGTGTTAAAAAATGCTTTTTTAGAATTTATCTAATGTTAAGGTCATTTTTTTTTCAGTCTTAAAACAATATCATGGTATATATGTGAAAGCATGATATGTAAATGAATGGGGAAAATAGATGAAATTGTTTTCATATGATGTTTTTAATTAATAATTAAGAAAAATTATTAAAGTTAATTTTCAAAGAACACACATTTTTTGCTTAATTTCTTTAAATTCCAGATTTTGATTTTTTTTGCAAAGGGGGGGGGTGTTAAGTTATTCATATTGTACTTTACAAAAATTGATAAAACTTTTAAATTTTAAACTCTCTAAAATTTCAAAATTATTTAGATTTACTTTTGATTAGTACTTCCTTGATGGTAACAAATATAATAGATCTAACTAAATGTAACTAAATATAACTAAATGTGCGTGAAACAAACTGTTTTGAAAATGACTAAAACGTGGAAAACTTTTTAGGAAAAGTAATTTAAAAAGATTTCGTTATTGTTTTAATTGTTTAAATCTTTAAAGATTTAAACATTAAAAATTTTATTCAGCTTCCATATAGTACACTAGCTAGTATACCCGTTCTTCGCACGGTTGAATTGAAAAATTAAAACAATATACATTGAAGCATAAAGAAGTTTTTAATGAGTTGATTTTACGTGAATTCTAAATTAAACAAAAAAATTTTTTTTTACATATCTCAGCGGAACACACACAAAAAAAAAAGGAATGAGTCTTACAGTAGTCGCATATGATGTGTAACATCTGACATGTTATCCTGGTAAATACGTAATAGTAACTTAAATCCTAAAATATAAATGAATTGGGTATGATTGGAAATAATTTTCTATCGAATAATTATATCTTTATTGAAATTTTATTTAATTAACCCAAGGAGTAATGCAAAATTTTTTATCAAAACTAATTATTCTTGTTCAATTTGGGGAAAAGTGGAAACACACGCACACAATAGAATTATGATAACTAAAGTATGACACAAACACTTGTGATTTCAAAGTATTTAATAACTGTTGAAAAACAGCAGTACACAGAACAATAACAGTACCACTGTTAGTTGTCGAAACATTTCGATTTGTGTTGATTTCGAGCTTGAGTTCATCATTCAAAAAAACTATAAGCGGACAATCGTAAAGTTGCCTGACTAACAAATAGATTTGGTAAAGCAGTAGTTGGGTAGGCCGTTGATGTTTGTGAGAGAATTGTGTTCGTTGCACGTGCCCGAAAATCCCTGCTGGTTTGAGTTGAATTATGTGCAATTCTTTTCGGCTGTACTCTTCCAGTTTTTAATTTTTTCCTCACGTTTCTTTTGCCGAAAATCTCGCATGTATTCTGCTCTGGATTTACCCGTCTCTGTAAATCACAAAATCATGAAAATTTAATTAGCTTGGTAAATGTTTAAATATTAGAAATTTTAGAGAAAATCAAAATTACCCACGTAATTAATTAGTTAGTTTTTTTAATCACAATAAAAAATATCATATTGACAGGGACAGGAATTAACCTCAAAGTATGAAAAAGATATACACTAAAATATTTATTCGAATAATTCTATATTACTTATTCGTATTCTTTTTAAGAATAATGAACTTTTTCAGACGCTTAACAGTTTATTTAATTATTAATATAGTTTACACATATTAAAATAACCTCAGATTTCATACGCAACGAGCTCTGAGACTTTGACAATTGAGCGTAAGAATCGCAAGTTTATCCTGGATGAAGTCTAATAAGACTTGCTGGTATGTGCGAAGGAGATTTAGAGTCAAGAAAACGAAACCGAGTTTTTGAATTCGAATATTTTGAAATGCTAAATTTAACAACATAAAAAAGACTGGCCGCTATATGACTACTAGAGTTGAACCCCACGTGGTTATATTTTTACAAGATCCAGCTAAAGGACTTGGCTTCTTCTCTGACCCTAAAGTGAGAAAACAAAACAAAAACAAAGATCCCATGGCTTAGACCACTCGCGGGGTGGGGGGGGGGACTCCTTTTGAATGAAGGAGAAAAAACAGAAATTCCACTCGAAGGGTACGGGAAAGACGCCGCCAAGCGCGCTGATTGGCCAAATCAAACAGCGCGCTTCCCCGACTTCCTGTTACGCATTTCCGTCCCTTTTCACGAAATCACTCCAACAAATATCCAGCAACCGAGAGTAAAGATGTTACACATCAAAAAACCCATATTTGTTAAATTTTAAGTCTGAAGGTCGAATAACTGATAAAAAGCATTTTTTTTATTTATAACGGTCCGTAACTCTCTTGTGGATCGATTTTTAAACACACCTTCCTAATCTGATCTCTGCTCAGCAAAAGTAACAATTGTTACAAATTTTGTGTAATGAACACTTAAAATAGTGTCAATAATTTAAATCTGGATATTTGATACGTTAATATTATTTTCAGTTGTATTTATTTTATGTTAAAGTTGTAATATTCGCGACCAACGCCGTTCCTTACATTATATTGACAATTCAATGGAAACATAGTAAAATGTTGACGATAGAGCCAAGTTGGCATGATTTCTGGAGACCATGTTGGCTACTTGGCGATTGATTGAACGGTGAAGACGTTGCTTTTCTGTAGCATCTCCTGGTGGGGAGCTACAACAAAGAAGAAAGCAAAACACTTTCTCCACAAAAAAATATAAATACGTGACAATTTTCATAGTGATTGGTTGGACGGTGTTGGAGTGTAGCGATTTCATGTATAGAAACCCATTTTTATATAGAGAGAAAAGTGTGTGTTTTTATAGTTTTATTTATATATAGAAGCCATAAAAAAAATTCACAAACATCTTTGATTTTAAAAATGTTATGTTCAAAACCTATGCAGAATTTTTTTCTTACACTTACAGAGAATGAAATCAATTATGAGTGTTATTTTCAAGGATAGAAGTATTTTTTCATTAAGCTGGTAAGTTATTTTAATCAGAATTTATTTCCAGTCAATTACATCTATTTTGTATCTTATAAAATGTTCCCTTAAATTTTTCTCCTCAACCTTATGATGTTAAGGTAATATCTGTTGGAATCGGGTAACCCACAGTGACTTTGGGTTGAGTATATTATTTGAACCCCCAATTTGCCGGCCCACAGACATACTCTCACAGCATGCTGGACAACATGGCTGAAAAGAACGCAAAATTTCTACCCCAAAACGTGAATTCCTGTTAAAAAACTTTTTTTTCTGTATCATTCTTTATTTTTGATTCTCTTGTAAAGAAAAGTTAACGTATGTATATATTTGCGAAACGAAATTTTTTTTTTCGTGAGCCTTATTACTTCCAAATTAAACAATACCCGATCGAAGTACGTGAATAGCATCTCGACAACAAAGAGAAAGTCGAGTTGTGTTCATGAAGAAAATTTTCAGTTCTAGTACTACTTTCAAGACGTGAAAGTTAAAGGAATGAATTTCTCACATTTTTATCATAAAGACACGATAGTACTGTTTCAACAGGACATACTGTAGCCAGAATTTGTAACATTTGTTTTGTTTATGATCTCGGCAACCTTAACATGTGTTGCCATGCTTAATATGCACAACAGTTGTATGTGTGGACCACAATAAATCTATATTACATATTCAAGAGGCCACCAGAAAAGGCACATGTGAGCGGGGGTAATCAGGGACGTCTTAAGGCATGGGCCCGGGCCCAGGGCCTCGGCTACAATGGGGGGGGCATCGTCTCGTTCTCGACTCAGTTTTAACAAAGTCATAATTCGAATAATTTCAACGGGCAAATGCTATTTCCGGTTTTATTTTCCGAAAAACTGGAAATTTTGGACGATATATCAACTGATGACCCTCGTCCATGTATATGCTAGGCCTACCATCATTACTCATTCAATCAAAAGGGGGCAGTCGGTTGAGTTGGTTTGTGCGATTTTAAGTCATGCACATTAATTTCTTTCGTGTTATTGTTTGTACGAGTATTTTATAATGTATGCTATGTACTGTATACTTTCAAGGTTTATAGATGGGGCCTCCATTTGTGTATGGGCCCAAGGCCTCAAAAAGTCTTAATACGTCCCTGGGGATAATCCTTGTCCGCTTAATTGGGCCATAAGTCTTATCAGACTGCCTTATCAGACAGAAGCATCTCCCTCCTCTACAGAAAGTACTGCCAAATTTACTACAGTTTTCCCCCTCAAATTATTCAACGATTTTATAGTTCCAGTATGACAGATTGTTAGATCATTATGATAGGAATATGTGAAATCCCCTTGGCATAATCTTTACAACAGGTAGCTGTGACCAGTCCATTCCTTGTCCTCCCGATCTGTCTTGCCAGAACTATTTTAAAAACAGCAAAACAAAAACAAAACAAAAAAAATGCTATGTAAAAAAAATTATTATTTAGTCATCAGAGGATCTGATCTTAGCATCACAGCTGCTGACATTCATGAAGTGGCAGGAATTTTTCAATGCATATGAGATTCTTTCCGTCGCCAATGTCATTCCTGTAGTTGGTGCACGTTCATTTAAGGAATTTCTTCAGCTTTTTCGTCTGTAAAAACTTTTCCCCTTAAATATTCGATGCGTGTGCGTGCGTGCGTGTCGTGGTGTTGTGTGTGTGTGTTGTGTGTGTGTGTGTTTTTTTGTGTGTGTGGTGTGTGTGTGTGTGTGTGTGTGTTCTAGGGTTTTCAATCCCGGGATTACTTTATACAAATCCCGGGGTTAGGATTTGGCTATTTATTAATATACTTGAGCCTTAACATAGTTGAAATTGCGTCGTAAAACTGAAAATATTATTAAAAATTGGTTTATTGTTATTTTTTATTGAAACAAATCAAAACAAACTTAATTCATCATAAAAACAAATAAAAATAGTACATAATGCAATTCAAAAAACATTTCTTCATTTCTTGTGCTTCTGTAAATAAGCTTTTGAAAAACACAGCTCGTCCAGCATTCCATCATTTAAACGGCATCTTATTTTTGTTACAAATTGTCTACCGAATAAAACGATCATCTAGATTCTATACTAATAGGTTTTATTGTCATTAAATAGGAGTTTGTTTTTTCCAGGTATTCACCACGTCTACCTCCATTTTATTTTTTTAAAAAAAGAGACATTTTTTTAAAAAATTTTGATGACAGTGTCTCAAATTTAATAGACCTCTTTGATAACTTTATGTAGTTCTTCTGATACACTTAATGGTTTTTGTGTACAAA
>BMAO01012328.1:0-74402 GCA_019973975.1 Trichonephila clavata
CTTGCATGTCGATACATTTCTAGCGGGGGTTTCATTGTATCTTTGTTTTCTTTTCATTTTTTTTTTGTTCCAAGGTGGCGTGGTTGGTTTGTGGCTGGCCTTTGCACTTATCAAGCTTGGGGCCCTTACCAGCGCTGGAGGCCCCTGGCGGCCGCCAGGTCCGACACACGCTTAATCCGCCACTGGCTATCAATATGTTGAGAACTATTGAGATTTTGTTCGAGAAAAGTTTGCTAGTTTATTCATCAATATGTCTACACATATTAAAACGTAAGCCCTTAAATATCTCCAGTAAAAAAGTGGCATATACTATTTTCCAAAAAAAAACAAAAAAAAACAGCTTTTACAATTTTTAATGAAAAAATTTTTTACAAGCATTTTTTCACCCCACTCGCCAAATATGGTGATATTTATTCGTTTAGTCACTCTCTTCTCCTACAGTAACCCGTCAGAGGCTGTGATTCGGTCATCGTACCCTTCCTAATGCTGACAACTTGAGGTGAAACAGAGTATAGTTTTTAAACAAAGCAGCACAATACAAAAAGTCTTCCCTTGGAAGTACGAGTATATACACGTACTGATCACACTAAATGGATGAGCTCAGCAGGACGTGTATACACGTCCGTGGCACTTAAGAGTGGAATGAAATAAATTTTAGTGTGAAGACTTTCTTATAACTTCTTCATGAAATAAAAATCTTTTATACGGATCTCATGATTGAGTATAATTTTTATCTACAGATCGTTATGTGAAACATAAGTATAATGCATAAGTGGGACCGTATTTTAATGCATATCTTTATTTATGGTCAACTTAGCGAATTAAATGGTAGAAAAACGTATGTTTGGCGCAATTTGGCACTATTTTTTTCTTTTGCTATAGGTGTGAACTAAACTTGAACTTTACTATAAATTCATAAATAATATGTATTTAGTGAATAATTCACTGACAATTATTCATCATTCCACTGAAAATCAAGTACCTTATAAAATTATGAAAATTCTTTTTAATTTTTTTCATAAAAATCACATCTTATTTATGAATATCTCTGAATTCAATTTTCATTCTATTGGTTCATGTGAAGTAAAATTTATGTTGAAAAAGAATATAGAAAACCCTTCAATTATAAGTACCGAGATAATGCTCCGTGAACTCATTATTTTGTAATTTTTAAATTCTAAACATGCTGTCCGGGCAGTGTTTATGAAGTATTTAAGTGTTTCTCTGCTATTCCTTTCTTGTCAGCTTTAATTTAAATGATCACAATTCTGCATAATAAATTATTTTTACAAATTTTAGATGCATAATGAAGTGTTTAAATTATTATAAGTTGGTTGCATGATATGTCCTGATGCACGTTAATTATTACTAAATGCTTAACTGTTTTATAATAAACAATTCACGAACTAAATAGAATATCTGTATCTGAGTGGTAATGACGTTGAAATTTTTTGTTGTAGATGTTATTTTTCTGTCGTGTCTTGAGTTTAAAGTCCTGATGCTACTAAAGATGTGTTGTAAAAAGGGGCGTTGTAAGCTAAATGTGTGGAGACTCCAAGAAGTTTTCATACTAGCGGGATATGTAAAGTTCAGTAGTGGGTTAAACAGTTAAGGGATTCCCATTGTCTTCGTCACTCAATTGGGGTTAAAAATTACGATGATCATTGCCAATATCCCTGGTATTGCTCAAAATTTTACAATAAACAGTTCGCTCGATCTACATATACTACACTGTTCGAATTAATTGGGACAAGCAATTTTCCTTCTCTGAGTTGGGATGTGATTGTCAGTTATGTCCCGAAGCACCTCAAACTGTTTATATCTGCCCAGAATTAGTGTGACGTCCTTCATTTTTAGGTTAAAAATTACGAGGATCATCGCCAATACCTCTGGCATTACTTCAAAATTCTACAATAAACAATTCACTCAATCTACATATACTATACTGTTCGAAATAATTGGGACAAACATTTTTTTCTTGTCTGAGTTGGTTTGTGATTGCCAGTTACGTCCCAAACCACCTCAAACCGGTTATATCTGCCTAGAAGTAATGTGACGTATCAACCTTAATTATAATTTACTCGTTTGATTGGTTTTAGTGCATTAGTAGTTCAGTTTTTAAGCCTTTCAATGTGGTAGTTGGTAGATAGAATTTTGGGTTCCACGTAACACGTGTTACTTTCGCTTGTTCAGAGATGGTTATTACTCTGAGGAAGAGTTCTAAAATAATCGCTCTTAATGAACACAATTCTATGACAGTGAGAGATATATCTACGGTAGTTGGTGTGGGCAAATCAAATGTTTCAAGAATTTTAATAACTTTCAAGATTCATTATCATCGTCCTCAAAAAGAAAAGAAAAATGTGGGCTCAGACAGGAAATTACTCCAAGAACTGATGAAGTTCTAATAAGAAATAGAAAAATGAATCAAAGTAAGAAAAACACAGATTTTCGAAGAGATTTATTGAATTATGGTAAAATGAGTATCTCGGCTATACAGAAAAGGGTTCTGGAAGTTAGTCGTAAAGATGAGAAAAAAAGCAATTCCTTACTCGGGAAACGATGAAAAAACGTTTAGAGTTGGCCAAAAATACTCAACCTGAATTGTTAACGACTAGAAGAAGATGATTTTCAGTGATGAAAATCATTTATTTGTGCAGGGATACAAATCAAATGCAGTTAGATAAAGTGAAAATGAAACTCAGCTGCCAGATTTTATCCAACAGATTGTAAACCAGATGTTTAGGTTTTTTCCCCACAACAAATGGCAATAGAAGCTTCGTTCATTTTAAACGCATTATGTCAAATACGTAGAAATATTACGAAGCAGAATTGTTCTATCCATTGAAATATTTAATGGAACATTTCAACGTGATTTAGCTTCTTGTTACAATTCAATATTGGTCCAGACTTTTACACAAGAAAATAAAGTACAAGTGCTTAATTGTTCTGGTAATTCACCAGACCTAAGTCCTATTGAGAATTTATGACATGTACTCAAGAATCGCTCAGCTAAGATGAGTTGCACGGCGAAAGAACAAATGAAAAAGTTTGCTGAACAAGTTTGGTTCTACGATGATGAAGTTGAAAATATATGCTCTGTTTTAGTGGAGTCAATACCAAGATGAGTTGTAGAGGTAATTTCTGCTGTAGGCGGAAATGCATTATACTAATATAGAGATTTTTCTGTCTACTTAAGGTATGTAATGATTGAAAGCAAGGGTTTTAGAAAAAATCGTTTTTTTTTTACTATTTCTTCCAATTACTTCGAACAGTATAGTTTGTAAATATCAGTTTCAACAAAGATAGCTATAAGGGTTATGTAAAGTTTCGATGAAATATAATGGAAGGATTTTCAATGAACGGTTCTAAAAATGAACCAAGTTTCGCAACAATAAAGAGAATCGTTCTCTCAATTATGGATTCATTCCAATAAAGCTGCCCATCCATTTTTTTCTTCCACAGCAGATCTCTTACGAAATAGAGATCGTGGAAAAAGAGACGACTGTGCTCATATATGGAAAAAGTACGCTTGAAAGTCACTTCTAGGTTCATTCATGTCTCATACGAAGGGGCTTATTCAGGACATTTGTCCTCGAGGGAGGAGTGGAAGCAGGGACTCTGACAAAGTGGCGGAAAATCCGTTCCTGGGCTACAGAAAAGGATTCTCCCTAAACGATTTCCCCTCATTCTTTTTTTCACGGACATTTCTCTCTTTCTCCCTTTTTTCTGTCAAAGAAAAGAGACCGATATTGTTGGCAAAAAGTTGGGGAGTCAGCACTGTTTCTTTTCTTCCTATTAGATAAGGTACTTTGTGAAGATCCCTTCCAGAAACTTTTCTTTCCCTATTGGGGGAAAAAATTGCTCTTTCCATCTGGCCTCGGGGTAGAAGTTGATTCGTTGCTCTTTCTCTGCGCACAGATGAATTCTTTTCAGTAATAGGAACCGGCTATATTGTTGGTATCTATTTCTAGAGGGCCATCCATGACAATAACTTAACTCAACCTACTGTATTATGCATCGAACTCCGTCACGAGTAAAATCGCATTTTTATCGGGTAGTTTGAAATCCTTCATAGTTGAACTTTTTAACTGTCAGATTCTAAACTGTTTTTGCTCTACTGTAAAATATGTAACGGTTCTATCTGAGCTTCTTCTACTAATAGTCCTTTTGGGGAATTTCTGGTCTTTAAACATTATTTTATTATAAAACTTCTCTTCGAAGAAGAAGACGTGATTATGTTAATTAAGATTACTATATATAGTCTACGTTTTCAGATTAGAGAGAGAGAGAGAGGAAATACTGCACTCGGAGCAGAGATTAATCAAATTGATTGTGAATCGCGGATATTTAATAATTGATAGTTGAATTACTTAAGGTGAAGAATTGTCACTGGGATTAAATCCAAATTAAATAGCTAAGAAGTCAAAATTATCGCTTTGAGTAATTGGGGTTAGTATTAAAATTTTCTCAAAACGAGCTTACCTCGTTTATTGTCTGCATAGTGATTAGTTGGGGGCATTTCTTGTTGTTGTTGCTACTTATGCCACCTGTCTGACGTAGTCAGATAGAGGCCTACGAAATTCATCATGGTAACATGCTAGAGATACGTCTGTCATTAGCCTAAGCTTTGAGCCCATGAAAGTGACAACACGATTTTGCTCATGATAGATGGCGACACTATTCGGACCCCCAGATTTAACGAGTACGTGCTCCGTTTGTACTCGGCGAGTATTTGGTGGCATCGGGCATCGAACCCAGGCCTTCCGGTCTGACATCCGATGCTCTAGCCACTAGGCTACTGACTGTATCGATTGAATTTGTGTGGTGATTAATATTGTGAAAATAAATTAGATTGATTTGTTGAAACATGGCTAGTGTTCCTTCGAATCCTCCTACACCTTTAGATGTTCAGGTGAGAATATTACAACTATGTTCTTTTATTTATAAAAATTGACACAAAAATATTATGTACTTTGAGTTTGAGTATACTTAGTGTATTTATAATGAGCATAATCTAGAGTTTGTACTGATATTATTTTGATTTTACTTTACTAATTTTCATTTATCTTAAAACAGCAGTTATTAAACTTTAGTCAATGGACCCCAGGGGTCCTTAGAGCTTTTCTAGGGGCCTGCGAAGATCTCTCATTTATTTTTTAGATTTCCCTCTTTTACATACTCAGAATGTCTTCGTGGAAAAATTGTAAGATTCTAGACTAGATTACTAAATTGCCCCCTCCCCTGAAAAAAACTCTATTAGGACGCGTATTTTGATCTAGAATATTCAGTACTTTATTTGTTTGCAACTACATAACCATAACTCCAACGTAATATTTTCAAAAAGTAGTAGAAACTTTACTTCCACATGAAAGGTCCAAGTTTCAAACCCAGGGCTGGATAAGGTCAAATCTACCTTTCATCCTTTCAGTGGATCGATAATTGAGTACCAGGCTTGCTTGGAACTAAACACTGGTTTTACATCAGTCTGACCACCTTACCACAGCATTTAATCATGCACCACAGCACCCAAGGTCACGAAAACTGAGATGGGCACTTCAGGCCTCGAATCTCATGGCTTGTTGCTCCACTGAATTTAGTTTAGTAGAAACACACATGCACAAAGATAAGTAGCAGATGCAATCTTAGAATTGTTGAGGAACCTTTAAATCTCTCGACCATGTGATAGGAGTCAGGGAGGGGTGTTTCAAATCTTGGGGATCCGCGATGCCAGGCTGATATATAAAGAGGAGCCGTGAAGATCGAAAGTTTAAGAACCGCTGTCTTAAAACATTAAACTGCCCTAAATATGTGTTCAATTTTCTTTAAGTATTATGAAGTAAGTATGTATAAAATTTGTGTGTGTGTGTGGATAAGGTATAACTCTTTATCATAATTTAAGTATTGTAACTGATTATCACTTGTAATGTTTCAAGCCTTGGTGACACAAATGACTCGCCGAGTGGATGGGTTAATGCAAATTAAATAGGACGGGGCTCAGGGGCCTCCCGTTGGCAGAATGTATAAGTTTAGAGAAGGTGGTGGCAACTCAGGTAATTTCGTTACGATACCAAGATTCGAAGTAAAGAGGTCACTAATATCCCTTTGGTAGCTATAAAGTGGATGTGAATGAATGATCAAATTAATATAACTGATATAATGAGAAAAGCAACTCATTCGACGACAAATTATTAGACCTGCTGATTTGAAATTTGGTAGGCATGTTCTTTTGTTGAGTAGAGATCAGTTAAAAAAGGATTTGGAGAAAATGGACTCTTAAGTCGGGTTGCGGGGGCGTTAAAATTGTTTCTTTTAAAGTACTACACTTACATCCTTAAAATTTAGAAACCATTTCTTTTATTGAGTAAAAATTTACATTCAAGGAGGGAAGGGGGTTACGGAGACGTTTTCGACACACACAAAAAAAAGAGTCCCGTTTTTTGAACTTTTCGACCTACAGACTGTAAATTTGACAGAAATATTTCTTCTCTTGAGTAGAGACAGTGAATTTTGCGGAATTAGACTCCCAAAAGAGGATTATGGGGGTGTTAGAGATAAAATAAATTCCCTTTTTTGAACTATTAGACTGCTACATACTTGAAATTTGGCAAGTAGAGACTCCCCAAGAATGTGCTTTACGGAGTGAGTGAGTGAATGAATATTAAAATCTCACTGTCCAGTGACACGAGGGCTTTTGGCGATGGATCTAGTCATTTTGAACCATGGTCAAGTGATGAGGACGGCACCTGAGCTTGCAATCCCTCTCCTAACTACCACACTACACCAATAGGAGGATGTTTGAGCTCTCGACAGATTTAACGTGCATAGTTTCCCTACACTGCAGGATTTCAGCGGCACTGTGCTGGAACTCACGACAAACCGACCACGAGTCCGTTAACTTGACCACTAGGCTACCGCGGCAATCGTATTTTAAAGAAATGTACTACCAATCAGGTTTAGTGTGGGAGGCGTTGTAATTAAATTTTGGATTTTAGATCTACAGATTTGTAATTCTACAGGCATGCTTCTTCTGTTGAGTAGAGATAACTGAAAAGAGGGTTTTGAAGAAATCATCTCCTAGGGGCGGGAATTATAAATATACTTCTGTTTTAGAAGCTTAAGTTCTATCTTTTTAAATCAAGAGGTGAGGTTGATGAAAATATCTTGCAGTACCATTGAAAGTTTAATAGATTATATAGATAGCCTATTACGAATGTACAGTATTATATTACAATGAAATACCAGCAAAGCAGGTAGATAACTGCTAATATATATTTCAGTAAATATTAATTCTATTTAGATCAACTTGATAATACTTCCATGTAATACATTTGTAGAGCTTTTATTCCATACTTTTTCCTACAAAAAGAGCATCTATGATGCATTAAGGCTTAAATAGAACGCTGCAAATGCATGCACAAGCATAATTTTTCACATAATGTCTTTCGAACATTAGATTTCTCCGCCACGATTGAAACTTGTCCCCCAAGAGCCCGCTTCTGCTTTACATTGCAGAAATCAGAAAACGTGAGGAAAGTGTTTATGAGTCCCGAGTTCCTTCGCAGAAGCAATTTCTATTCATGCTTCGTGTTCGCATAGTCATTTGCACTTATCGCAAAAAGGCACTTAGAGAAGACGCTCTCGTAGGCACCGATATTCTAATGAATGCGCTCAGAAGATCAGAAAGAGAAGGCTTCTTAAGATGGGGTATTGATAAGAAGCCTTACATTTATGTAGATTTTTTTGATGCAGGATTCAAGACTTAAAAAAAAGTATTTTGAAATGAAAGTATAATGTGTCGTCCTATTTCTGATGAAAGGATTTCAGGAAATCTCTGCTAACACTACTTTGAAATATAGAAACACTTTAGCTTTTTAATATATGAATATCTTACTGTTACAGTTGTGACGCTGTGAAATAATGATCAATAATGTAATCTAGAAATAATCTGAAATATAACAAATAATCAATCAAATTAACACTTGTAACATTTCTATTAAATTCTGCTATTTATGTTCTTTTCTGAATGTGCACCCTTACGCTTATGGTATAGTCAAAAATAACGTGTGTGTGTGTCTGTTTTCTCTTACAGAATATCCCTCTTAAGTTAGATTAGGTTCTTGAATGTGTTATACCGTCGACCAATTTCGTCAAATAAAAAATACGTTGCCAAAAATACCACTTAAATAATACCCCTTGCCAAAAATTATTAACTTACTGAACGTAAACAAACAAAATACATTTTGACATCATAAAAAATAAAATACACATTTACACTGATATAATAGCCTTTTGAATGTATCAGTACTGTGCAATGTATTTGATAATTAATTTATCAAAACTAAGTAAGAACAAGTTTAATAATTACCAGTGACCCTATGGGCTTGTCATGCATTAAATTATACGTATACAAAAATTAATACTTATCTTGATAATTTGTATGGTTTATAATTAATCCCTTAACTGTCTATAAAAATGTGCGCTATTCGCTTTCCAATGAAACCTTCCACGTAAGCTATATATTGGGGGAAGGGGTAGAAAAGGAGTAAATCTTCTGAAGTAAGTAAATCCTTCGCAAACATTGTCAAGGGCCTTTTATTCCATTTCAAAGCTTTTGGAATAATTTTATGAAAATCAATGCACAGAAAAAATCGCACTTCGGAAAGACGTACGAGGGCATTTCGAAAAGTAAAGATACAATGGCTCGTATTCCTTAAAAAAAAGCATTTATTTAGAAAACGTCAGTTACATCTTAAAAACTGGATTATTTATTATTTTTCGACATCATCACCCCCAATATCCAAACATTTGTTAAGTCGGTGCGTAAGCTTTTGTATCCCACTGTCATAGAAGGTTGCCGCCTGGAACCCAGTGCTCACACAATTTCCTATACCCTAACCTGACAGTTACAACTTCATAAAGAGTTATCATTGACACTTCCGGTATGATCTGATGCAATTCTTTCAATTTGAGACGTCTATTCGTTAGAATTGCTTCCTCCGTTCTCTGAAAAAGGGCATCAGAGATCACAGATGGCCGACCTGTTCTTTGTTCGTCATGAACATCGGTCCTACCTTCACAGTAATGATGACATCATTTCGTTACATTTTGTCGATTCATAATGTTCCCATAAACAGAAACAATTTTCTTTGTGAATATTCGTTGTTCGCTGATCTTTTGCATGAAGAAAACGTATGACGGAGCGCACTTTGCATTTGGCGGGATTCTGAATCGGCGCAGCCATTTTAAACACGACCTACTCCAACCAGAATCAACGTTGAAATGCCGAATGGCCACGAGGAGAAAGCTAACGGTTCAAAGTTAACACCTGTCTTGCCAACTTACTCGCCAAAACTTTTCTTTTCCTCTGGCGTACGTTGTATCTTTACTTTTCGAAATGCCCTCGTATATATACGTCCAGGGAAATTATGGAAATGAGTTAGCAGGATGTTTATATACGCTGATGGCAGCTTTAGCGTCAATGTATAGTATTAATGAATTCAATACGTTGTTATTGTATGGAGGACGGGGAGGAAGATGAAATTTCGATTGAATATTGAGTCGCAAATATTGAAAGTTTGAGAAGCACTGCAGCAGTGGAAAATATTCCTATGCATTTTCATACACAAGGTTCGGGCCTGCTGAAATATAATAAACATTCCTTTAGGTTTTATTTTTTTGCTCATATTCAAACAAAATATTCTTACTTGCACATGTACTCAAACATTAAATGTTTAAAAAATTATTAATCTTTAAAATGTATAAAAATTAATAACATTTATGTAAGTAATATAAAATTTTTCTTATTTTTCTGTGAAAAGCAACTAAAACCTAGGATCTATTTTCCATTCATTGCAGTTTATCCAAAAATACGGTCTGATATGGCATATCCTAAAGACCATGTGGCTTAGCAAAATCGCAAAAAAAAAAGAAACATCTTGGAACAGCACGACAGCATTTATAGATTCGTACTTATGTGAAATTATACAACGTCATCTACCTTAAAAATAAGATTCACTTGTCAAGATTTTGAATCAATGGGCTCGGTTCATAACGATCACGTGATAAAGACAAACACGTGTTCTCCATTGAATTCAAAACAAACATCAAACTAAATGTACTTGTTGTTCTATTTGTAAAACTTAAATTTCATAATTGGGTCATTTTGTTAAAGGGTTATAAAAATTTTTTTCTTCAGAAGATTTTAAAATTAAAAAAATATATGCACATACTTTTAAATGAAATGCATTTTGTCTACCTATGTGCATTATTGTTGTTCACAAATTTGTAATTTTTAAGAGAAAGTTTCTCTGATAAAATCAAAAGTTGGCAACAACGAATCCCATGCACTGATAAGATGGAAACAACATGACTGCTTTTATCGGGTCAGTATGAAGTCACATGAGTTTTAGAACAGATTGGCTAAAAACACGTGGTTATATTGTGAATATGACGTCACATGAACTGAACCCATTAAAGAGATTTAGCAAACTGAAGGATATCGTTTATTACATTTTTTATTACATGTGCACGTGTTTTTTCTAATTTTCAGTTTTTTAATCTTTTAAATCTATACCAATTGGCCGATGAACTGATACAGTAGTGTAATGATGGTTGGTTTTCCCCAACCATCAGTGTACGAGCGTTAGAAGGAAAACTAGCCATAGTCAAAACAACACAATTTATTCACTATTTTCAACAACGACACAAATTCAACAACCCAAGTTAAGAAATGCACCAATTGATAAATATGGGAGCAAGAGCGAGGTAGACGAGATAATCGGGGATATAATAATAAATCGGATCACTTACACTTAACACTTCCAGGCAATAGACCTTCTTATATTGGAAGATAATTTCTGAAGTTATCCAATCCAAACGGACCGAATCTTATTCAACAACAAATTGACCCAATCGTCAATCTTAATGTTAATCCAATAATCTACGAAGTGCTCTCGTCTAGCTTTACATTATCTTACTTTAATTTTCACGCTATCCTTTAGCTTCTAACCTCTCTCTCAAACCCGAAAGCTAATACTTAAATACATAACATAATTTACATATATCGTGTCTTCTTCTTCGGGAGGAAATTATCAATTGAATAATATTTAAAGAAAGTAATACCCCAAGAGGATTACCAAGAAAAACACGCATAGACCTGTTACAGTAATTACTGTAAGAATTTGTTTTCGCGCATGTACAGAAATGATAATCGCATTTGGCGATTTTTTTTGATTTGGTGAAATTAGTTGTGATGACAGAATTGATCGAAATGCGAAAGTACCTATATAGATAACGTGACCAGACGTCCCGTTTTGAACGGGACAGTCCTTTTTTATAATAATGAGTCCCGGTGTCCCCGAAATGAACTCTTGGGACGCAAAATTGTCCCGTTTTTGGAAACCGCGCGAAGCTTTTCGGAAAGCTGTATTGAAACTTGAAGGTCAGACTGTATCGGCAGTTGAAGCTGCAAAAGAAATCAATCCACTAAAAGACAATTTGACTCAGAAACAGACCAATCAGTCTCTTCCATTTACGGTCCCTCATTTAATGGTGAAAACAAAAGATAAAGGTACTTATATAGATGAAGAGTTTGTGAAAAGGACGGCTACCGAATTTTATAAATTAAGCCGTAAATATCTGGAGCAGTGAACTTACATTCTTACGTAAGTAATGGAGATATTTTATTGAGCAGATTTTAAAAAAAATCCCCGCATAGGAAGACGTTTAAAAATCTCTGGATGTATTAATTGAAAAGGAGTACATTGACTGTAATAAAAATACAGAAGCTTTTGACGAATTTTCATTAATTTCTAACTACATTACATCTCAAAAAGTAAACGAATAAAAATGATCCAAATGTTTCCACGGAAACTCGTTGGGTGGAAGTATCCAAACACTTTCACGCCAACAATCTGCAGCATGAAAACTTTTGTATTTTAATTGAATATATTTTATGTTTGCCTGCTACAAATGCTCCAGTAGAAAGAGGTTTTCTACGATGAACAAATAGTGGACATCTGAGAAAACCCAGTTACTAATTTCAGTCCTAAAGATGATGTTGATAATTAAGGTGAATATAAAAAAAAACGTTCCAAGAGTTTCATTCCTACTTAAAATCTTCACCAGCTATATCAAAGCAAATTTATTCCTCTGATAAATATAAATATAACTAAAAATTTTGGGTATATTTTTTAATTCGTAACTTTTAAGCTAACTTTTTCTGAATGAATAACTTTAAAAAAGTGTTTGTTTTTCATTGTATACCTGTTAATTGACCTAAACAAAACAATGTCCCGTTTTGAGCCAAAGAATAAATGGTCACGTTATATATAGATGATATTTTGAACTTAAACAGAATCACAAAAGTCATTGAAAGTATAAAAATAATCTAAGAAAAGGTGAACTGATTGAACTAACTAAATTTAAATTACAATTTATATAATTGTCGAAATCTAATTACATATATGTATTACATTAATGGAAATTTGCCCTATAATTTGCTGAGTAGGCATTCTCCGAAATTTCGTTTTTCTTATACATATATTAACATTACTTTTCTTCAGACACAATCTACAGTTTAGCACTTGTGAGAAACTTATCGCTCCTGATTACAAGAACTTGCTGAATCTGCACTTGAATTATGGATGAGAAGACATTTGTTTGCTCTGGAGCGAGTGTTTGTACTTCGAATATCGAATTTTCTGAGTTGATGGCTCCCGATTCATCGGGCGGCTCCGTTTCCGCAATTCAAATCAGACATTATAACTGACACAATTCCTATTCTCCTGCTTCGAATAAAGAATGGCTGACTGACAGAATTGGCTCCAATTTACGTTTTCATTACGAAAGCTAATAATCTAATTTTTTACGTGATAAGGTTGAGAGGGCATGTAAAATTATGGGATATACATATGATTTCCGTTTATAATGTATCGGAAACCCGTCTCGATAATGTGTTCTCAGTCTCCAATTAACTGCATAATTAGCAGTAAATTAATCTGTTAATTATGTTATTACTGTGTCAACGAAATTTAAAATCATAAAAAACGGTGTTGAGTAAAGAAAATAAATTCAGAATTTTTTAATGGAACTATTGATTTTTCTGTTAATCTATAATTAATATTTACATAGCAATAAATTATTTTTATTTTTAGAAGAATGTATATTGAAGTGGAGTATAAATATTATGTTTACAATTCAGGGGATGAAGCTTTGACGGTAAAGATGTCACCTGACTGAGTATTTCTTGTATATTGAAAAAATAGTAAAAACGGGAATTATATTTGTGTTTCTTCAAATGAAATATGTTATTTTTTAAGTACTGTTTTATAATTTAAACTTGATTTAAATCAACGTGAACACTATCATGAACATTTCACATGAAAAAATTGGATAATCAACTTATGAACTACAATATAATCTTAAAACACGTTGCAAAGATATGGTATATGATTACACACATCTTTATTAAAAAGTGTAAGAAATTCAAAGCTTTGTGAAAAAACTCAAATTTTGTCTGCAGAATATTTCTAAAATTAAATTTTCAATTTTGCAGGTTATTTCTAATTCTTATTTTTAATAATTGAGAAGGGAAGAACAAAGAAAATAAACGATTTCCTAATTATTTAAAGTATTTAAACTGAAACAAGTTAAGCTTGATGCTGAGCAATTTCTGACAAATTACTTAGATTTTTAGTTTTTGTAAGAAAGCAGAGGTTTAATGAAGATTTGGGAAAATTTCAGCATTTCTGAGATTTGAGATTTGATAAAAAAAAACCCTCTTTTCTTACTAAATTATTCATAGTATCTTTATCTATATTTTAAATTATGCTTAACTATCATTTCCTAAAGTATATTATAAAATATTTGACCATTTTATACGTAAAAAATATCCTTGCAATTAGCAGGCAAACTCTTTCTCAATTATTCACTAACTCTCGAATAATTACAAGGAAAACTAACAGACATTGCAAATCATAATTGGGCTGATTCAATGAATATAGGGCACAGAAATTCAAACTTTTGTTATCCCAATTTCGCATAAGGCAAATGAAACGCATAATTGCTGTCAAATGTTTGACTTCAATGTTACTTTCCTGCATTATCCTAATAAAAACTGGGAAGAGCCTTCTAGAAATTTTTGGTTTTCTCGTAAAATAATCATCTTAAGCTATTCGATAGTTTTCTAGATGTGCTTCTGTTTTCCTCACCAAATTTGTTAAATTTGCGACATTTGGCAATCTAGTTGTCCCGCGAATATAGCGAAGCGGATCAGGTAAAAGTCTAGGTACTCATACTCATTTATTATTATTGAAAGTTTTCTTAGGGACCTAAAAATGGGATCTTGATGACCCCAAAATTATTTTCTTCATAGTAGAAATAAAATCACAAAAAATTCCGAGATAATATATTATAATAATTATTATATTGAAGCACACACACATTTGACATTAGTGGTCATTTTGAAAAGTAAAAATGTTCTAGAGTTCACGCGAATATAGTGAAGCAGATCAAGTAAAAGTCCAGGTACTCATACTCATTTATTATTATTGAAAGAGTTTTCTTCGTGACCTACAAATGATCTTAATGACCACAAAATTCTTTTCTTCAAAGTAGAAATAAAATCACACATAAAAATTTCCGAGACAATATATTGTAATAATTATTATATTGAAGTGAATTTGACATTAGTGGTATTTTTGGGAAGTAAAATTGCTCTAGAGTTCTAAAAAAGGTTTAAGAATCTACTCAAATAATGTATGATGAGTCTATAATAACTTGTGAGCGAGTGCACATAATTAAAAATGAATATTCAAAATGATGCACTTGCAGAACCATTTAGAGAATCTTTGCGCGACGCATTTTAAAATATGGATTTATTTCCTTATGAATCAAAAATGAAGTAAAAAATACCCTTTTACACACAATTAGGGATGAATTATTACGTAAAAGGTGGTATTTATGTAAATACCTCACAGAGTTTCTCGTCAAATGGATTATTTAAGAGATACGTAACTATGTGAAGAAACAATTATCGTGAGAAAAGCAACATTTTCGAGTTTAATGTGGAATATGAATGCAAGTAGAAATGAGAGAAAAAAAACAGTGGAACAAAAGAGTAATTAAGAGAATTACAAAAAAAAAAGCGTTGAAACATTATTTTTTGATTTTTCTTACTTTGTTTAGAAAACAAAAAGTACCAAGAGTATAAATTATGAAATTTTCCATCATTTTTTTTATATAAATACAAGCAAAAAATTATCGAGGTCTCATTGAACTGAGTAATCATTTCCATTATAGTAGAGTTCTTAAATTTAGTTACGTTGAATGTAGCATTAACATTCTGACACAAATTTCTTTTACAGAAGAAAGACATTTTTACCATGTGTGTTCATAGTCATAACGTAAATTTAAGCTTATTGAAAAATCCTTTGTGCCAAGTTACCGAGGGGACATGCGTTACAGGAAATCCTGAGAGGCATCTTTCAACATACATAAGATGTAATTGCCCTTATATATCAAATTCTTGCAGTCCAAACAATTTGTATTTGACAATAGATACTATGTAGACATCTTCGGCAATGAAATGGCTGATAACCTTGCCAAGGAAGACCGAAATTCCTCTCAACTTTCTAGTAGCCTTACCCTTATTTATGCTGATGCAATAGCCAGATGTAAACTCATCTCTCATCCAATTAAGAAGCCCTTCATTTCAGAACTTAAATGCAACTGCGTAATTTCAACCATCACAGCCAGACAGCGTACAAGATACTTTAAAGGGAGGAAAATATTTCCTGATGGTCAAAGAAATTACAATAATTGTCTTATTGACCTGACATTCAACTTTCTCCAAATCATATTTTTAACTGTCTTACATTGGCTAAACTCCACAACATAGATCTAAGCCCCACGGATCATCGATTGCTTTATTTTCCAAAGTTCTTCGACATTGCAAAGGCCATTTTGGACGCTTTCGGTGACATTTGAGTTCTCGGTACTGCTAGGACAAGACAACCACCACCGAGAGGATATGGTCATGAACTCTTGAACGGCTTTGCTGTAATCAATTCGTAAGATCAAGTTCTTATTCCACATAGGGCTTATCGATTAACAGGGCTGAAACGTGTTAAACTAGGAGGAATCTTAGTTTCTAAATTTGGTGTGGCATGAAATTTAAAAAAGTGGGATTATTAAAAGTGCCATTCAGTTTGGTTATTGTCCTCACCAATTGATCAAAATTCAGAATTACGAGGTCTATCATCAATAGTCCCTTTATTGTATCTAATTTGTAAAGTACAAAATGGGACTTCAATAAATATAACGGTTGTGGTGCCATTTGAAAAGGAATTTGTATGTAGAGCGAAAATTCTAATGGAATTACTCCTAGCAAATGAGTCATTTTCAAGATATCGGCACATTTATGTTTAAGAATTAGTGCATTTACTTATTTATGTGGTCACATATTAAGCAAAAAGAGCGAAAAAGTTGAATAAAAGGTTCTTTATAAAGAATAATAGATAGATTCTCACACACATTACAGCTAGTCTAACTACCCATCTGTTTATGTAGGACAAAAACAGGGCATATGCCTGGCCTAGGGTGGAACTTTAATTGGCACTCGTCCTTGGAGAATTATAGCTGTATCAATGGTTCGCATTCCTGGCAAGCTGATTAAAGATAAGAAGCTTGTACCTCTGTGACTTATGAAGTAGGACCCAATTATCGATGGGCCGTCATATTTTAGTGCAATTCCAAACAAATCAACCATAGAAAAACGCCTTTCTGGTTGCTTGTTATTCCACTTCGTGGTTGCTCAATTAACAACTGATGTGGGAAAGAAATTAGTTAACAGCTTAAACTTGAGTAGAAATTGAATTTTCTGGGTCTTTTGACAAAATACCGTATTTACTTGAATCTAAGCCACCATTTATTCTAAGTCGCACCCCAAATACTCAATATGTTTTTGTGAAAATATGTTGTAATCGATTCTAAGCCGCACCTCTAATTATCTACACGTTTACGAGTAAAAAATAAAATAAAAAAATGTGTAAAGGGTTCATCGGTATCCAATACTTAAGAAATTTTAAAATAAGGAAAAATAATAAGAAATTTATTATAATTTATGTTACCAGTATTAAAAACTTTCAAATGCACCACCTAGCCTATAATTACTCTAACCGTTAGTATCATGTTTCGAAAACGATTCTGACTGTTACGAATTAATTTGTTATGCTAAAGTTCTTTAAGAGAGAATGTATTATAGAAGAATGTAAAAGAGTTATATAAAAAACTGTTGAGCAGTTAGAATTAATAACTATATCACTTTATTTACGACATCGACGTATATTTGCTTCCTTCGTGTCAAATGGTCAGTGGCAGATATTTGTTCTGTTTCCATATTTTTTCTGCATGCAAATTTGTGGCTGCGGTAGCCTAGTGGTCAAGATATCGAATTGTGGTTGGCTTGTCACGAGTTCGAGCCCAGTACCACTAAAGCCCCACCATGTAGGGGAGCGATGCACGTTAAATCTGCCGAGAGCTCAAACATACTCCCATTTGTGTGATGCGGTAGTTAATAGAGGAGGGTGCCAGTTCAAGTGTCGTCCTAGTCACTTGATCATGAAAATTATGAGGTCCGTCGCCAAAAGCCCTCGAGTGTGAGACGTTAATATTCACTCACTCACTCAGACTCTGCATTTGAAATTGCCACCCTTTTCATACTTGCATCTTAATGAACTTGTCTTGATGCTTATTATTGATATCATTGATGTCCCGGTGTGTGATTAGAAGAAAACGTATAAACAAAACATTTCCTAAATACAAGCAGACAACGATGTTCAGAATAGACTGGTGGCTGCGGTAGCCAAGTGGTCTAGGCATCGGATCGTGGCTAGCGTGTCATGAGTTCGATCCCAGTACCACTGAAGACCCGCCGTGTAGGGGAGCGATGTACGTTAAATCTGTCGAGAGCTCAAATGTCCTCCCGATGGTGTGGTGTGGTAGTTAGGAGAGGGGGGGGGGTGCCAGCTCAGGTGTCGTTCTCGTCACTTGACCATGGTACAAAATTACGTGGACTGTCCCCAAAAGCCCTCTTTAGCTGAACAGTGGGAGATTAATATTCACTCACTCACTCAGAATAGACTGAATATTGGAGATAAACGGTGGAATGGAATAAGTCATCGTTGTAAGTGGCCAGAATGGAAGGTTACGTTTTTCCTTCTGAAATGGTTGGAAATTCAATTTCACCAATTAAACAAATGTTTTGTATTAGATTCTAATCCGCAACCGATTTTTAGTAACATTAACAATGGAAAAATAGTGCAGCTTAGATTCGAGTAAATACGGTAATATTTGGAAATACTTGATAACAGTTCATTTTCTATGGGTAATTCCATCAGAGTTTCTGCTCTACACGCCTTTACAATAGTACCTCATTTGTGAAATTGGGTGGGGAAATCATCTTGAGCTTTCTTATTAAGTGTAACATTAAAAAACGACAAATAGAACGTATTTAAAAGCAATATTAAGAAAAAGCAAATGAGAGATTTCTGTTCGGTTTAACTTGCATTTCTAAGAACCATTAGATACTTTTTTTAAAAGAAACAAAATACTCCTGGATTTTATGTAAGGAAATGTTGTAAAAATCTACCAATTTGTAATTAAAATATAAAGAAACAAAACTTGATGAATAATTTAACTTATGGGAGAGTACTGTATTTTTTCTTGCATACATCAGATACTGGAAATATTTTTAACAAAATACTTTTTTTTGCATATTTTGGAGTTTTTTCAAGCATAGTTCCAAAAATCTGAAATTTAATATCTTTTATCTAATGCAGATATTAATATGATTAACAATGGAAAAAATTTCTACAGATCTAAATTTATTTTTCAAAAATATTTTCTCTATACGGTTGTGTTAGTTAGACAGTGTTTTTCTTTTAATGAAAGTTTTCTTTGAAAGGGAAAAATAATTAATGAAGTTTTAAATGTCTTTCCAATTTCGTGTATAAAAGAAAACTTAACCATAGTTCTTCTTAAATGATTATTTCTCTTTCAAAAATAGTATTTTATACTACATTCTTTTAATGTAAATTTTCCTTTGGAAGATTATTAAAATACCTTTATCTCTGGCAATTGCAAATCATCAGAAAAATAAAGAAATACCCATTAGTTAGTCGGTTTTTTAAATACCTTTTGAGAGATTTGAAATTTTCATCAAGAACGAAAGAAGGCAATTTCTCAATAATCGAATAGGAAGACATTAAGAAGAATTAATCCATAATTTTATTCATTAATCTTAAAGCTCGCTTGAAATTTTTGTCGTTTTGATATAACGTTTTTTAAAATAATGTAGATATTAATTTTGGAAAATGCAAGTATATGCAAATTTATGTAACTATTATTAAAATTAAAAATAGCGATTACGTGATAGAAGAATTAAAACTCTTCTCGTCTTATTACTTGAAATTAAAATCCCTACATTTTTATATGCACGAAAGCAGTTTTATAAATTCATGGTAAAAATCTTTTAAATTATTTTATTTTGAAAAATTAAAAAAAGACACAGTTAATGAATGGAAAAATTGAGCTCAATTATTTCAAATAGAGCGATTTTGAAATTGTTCTTCAAAATTTTAGCAATATTTAATTAAGTACGTGTATTAAAAATGTATTAATCAATTTAATATCGTTCAATAAAATAGTTAAGTCAGCGGGGGAAAGTTTAAGAGCGGATTAATGTGTACATGGAATGAATTTAATTAAAAAAATAAAATGTTAAAATCTTATTTTTCTTCGACCAAAACTTTTGCGTAATGTTAAATTTGATTTTTCGTGCGTTCAAATCGTTAGATACCTTGGATATTTTTATGGTAAAGATACCTTCGATTTTTGAAATGGTATGATAAGGATTACTTAAACATTTCCAATTTTTTTCTTTTCGTAATTTTAATTAAAAATATTGTATAGCCAATTGTTGAGGACAGTTATTTTAACTGTTGTTGCGCAGTCACGGATTCTACAAACTCTATTCCTAAATTTTTTTTTTATCTAAAAATGTTGTTGTGCTGTGTTGTTCTTTTTAACATCTTTTTATAAGCTTTACTTGTATGTAACGGAATCTTTGAACTTAATTTTTACCCCCTTCAAAAAGTCCTATTAATTCAAAGTTTTGCTCACTTGTTTAGGACCGACGACAATACAATAATTTAATATTTTTGTTCCATTGCCCTGATCAGGATCATCAGGCGTAACGATTTCCCATTTTCAGATCCCATCCCCCATCTGGCGACTTATTCCGGATTTAGTGACTAAAAGATTAAGTTACAATTTAGCTCGATTAAATATAAAAGGGTGCTTTTTAGTTTCTTAAACTATAATTTATTTATGCCACCTGATCGATGGTGTCAGATTGAGGCCCACTACGTTTATCGTGGCAAGGTACTAGTATTTATGCCGGTCTTTAAGCCGCAGCTTTTAACACCATGCAGGTGGCAGTACGATTTGGCTCAGCTCCACCCCCAATATTGAGGGAGAACATCCTAAGGATGCTCATGGCCCCCCACCTCTCTTCCTTTTCTACCAACCTCACGATAGGACTTTCGGTTCGACGGCTATTTAGAGTATCCCCATGCCACGAAGCACCATACATTTACAAACATCCATGCTTTATCCGGGATTTGAACCCACGTCCTACGGCACAGAAGTCAGCGTCACTATACCGGATGGGTAGCCACATAACTTCTTAATAAACATCATCTATATTATCTCTCGTGTATCTTCTTAGAAGAAGTAAAGTAGCAAATTATGCAACAAAAAAAAATGAATAAAAGGAGAAGTTTCTGTAGATCTAAAATGCTTTATTTTTGAATCCTATTGTAAAGTTTAAAGTTAAATGGTTATGTAAATAAACTATTTCATGTCTTTTTTATTCTCAGACCTACTAAATTATTATTCTGGCATGAAAGTAATTTTGTTATGTAAATAAGAACAATATAAAATTTCTTTTGGCACTTATCCAATGTAGAACAGCCCAACTACTTTTTTAAAAAGAGATGCAATTTGTGTTCTAAGTTTGAATATGTTTTTTCGAATGTTTCTCGCGACCTATATCTATTCAGTGATCTTTTATTTAATATAAGAATCGATTTACAAACTATTAGAGTGTGGCAGTAGCATTCTTCTTCAGTATTTGTTTCATGCCAAACTAGCATCCGTGAAACTTGGTTGTCTAGTATCTGTCTTTCATGCACCATAGTAATGATTGATGTGTACATAACTAAATCGAAATAATTTATAGGGACTAGGAATAGCAACTCCCTTAAACTTTAAGTTTTTTTATTGTTTCCGTCAATCGATACAATCAAAAGAATATTCAGTGGTGTAAAGGAAAATATTAGCCTACCACATGCAAAATTAGGTTTACGGCCCCCAAGCTGAATTTTACAAAGGATTTCAACACCATAGCATAACATAGACTTTGAGCCACCTAGAATCCTGCTTTCCCCTGCCATGTGGGGGCTGCGAGTTTGTACATTACGCCACTGAGAATATCTTTGGCGGTATACTGGGGTATGATAGGAGACTAATGAATTTTGAACCCTCCCTCCTGAAAAATTCCTGTGGGCTCCACTGACCACGAAAGTAAAATTTAATCAAAGCTTTACGTCCTTTTTTTCATATATTCTTCGATTAATGCACTAGCTGAACTTTACCATTTATAATGAAAAATTTGATTCATAGACACGTCTTTTCCGCAATACCGATTAATTTTATTCAGGAGAAAATGTTACTATATGTACATAATTATGTGTCCAAGTTCCATAGTATTTCTGCAAAGTTTTTGTTAAATTATTAAATTATATTGTTAATGAAATTATTTTTTGGTGTACTTAAGGCCACAATTTAATTTAAAGCCATTAAGATCTAAGAAATTATAGCTGTACTAAAAATTAAAATGTGTTTGATAGAAACTTAGTAATGAATCTACACTGCTATAAAATTCGAAGGTAATAAACGTGTCTATTTGTCTATGTATGTGAGGTTATCTTCTCGCGAAACGCGCGGATGGTACCAAAAGATGGAAAATGACTTGAAATGGAAAATGACCATTTTGACCATTAAAATTCCAATTTTGCATTTAATTAAAAAAATATTAATTAAAAACTTTAAAATGCATGATTGATTTCCTCTTGTGTGTTGTTTACCGGTCAAACATGCTCGGACATGGCAGCGGAAAAGATTTTTGATTTTTCCTTCGTTTTTGAAGCAATTATCTAATCATTTTTCGTATAGCAGTCAGACAAAAACAACAACAACAAACGATTCCTGAATAGGAAATATTATTTATTTCGTTACGACACGGTAAAATTTTTCTTACAAAATAGAGGTATTTGTAAGTCAAAAGGGAAAAATCAAATGAGTAAATTTCTACGCTCTGTATGGCTTTCTTATGATTCTGATCATTTTAATAAAATCACTTATATCGCTCACTCAGACACACACACACCTAGAGGTGCTGGCATCATGCGTGAAAGAGTAAAGTCCAATGGGGATAAAGTTGTACACTCGGTTAAAGCACGTACAAGCCGGGTTAAGTGAGTATTGAAAGAAACCCATATAGATATTACACCCACTTCAGGAAATGCTGACATTGAGAGGAGAAGGGGACATTTCCATAGGGAAAAATACATTTGAGAAAGCCTGTGCAATGCCTGACCATGCAGTTAATAGACTTTGAAATTGATTATTGCTAAAATATCTAATCTGAATAAATTTTTTTGTTTTAAACTATAATAGAAATACATTTGCAGATAATATTTAAACTAATAATTTCTGATAATTCCATTTTTCCACGTGTATAGAGAATTTACCTATCTAAATATTAATATATTCATTAAATTTTTAAATATTATATACAAGACATTAGTTCCTGCAAAACAATGTAAAATAAGCAATATATAACAACATATTACTTATTATACACAAAATTTAATCCAGCAGTTTCCTCCAAACTTTGGCTATCATTACATAAAGGAGAAATGGAAAGAACTAATGATTAATGTGTGTAAGTATTCATTAATTTATTAATAAATTCAACTAAAAATTAAGTTAAGAAAAATCGACCGAAAGAAAATAGTTGAATAAAACCAAATTTGAATAACTTTCGAATTCCATTATGGATTTTCCTTATCTTCTGGAGCTTGGATTTTGTGTAATTATTGCTAAATATTCAGTATTTGAGCATATCTTCTTCCCCACTGCATATTAAAGCGATTTCTTCCACATCCCCACTTTCTTGGTTGGTTTTCCTGAAAGCACTTATCAGAGCAGATATTCGGGAAAACCCGCCTATTCGGCGCCGCTGCAGCTGCAGCTGAATTATGGATGAGAAGACTTTTGTTTATTCTCGCATCGCCATCTCCCATCCGAATTTTCTGAGTTAATGGCCTTCGATATCTCGGATGGCCGCATTTCCGAAGTTCGAATGAACCGTTCTAATTGAAATCCTTCTTCCTTTCAATAACTCCTTGGCAGTGATTTCTCAGAAATCTTCAATCAAAATATTTAATTTCAATTATACCGCGCCGACGACTCGCGTTGTCAGTGCATTAGGAGCTCCCTCTGTTTGATTACTGCAGCTTTGGCATAAATTAAGGAGGAGTAAAATTCTTTATGTGATTTGGAATGCATTTCGAATTATTTTATTTTAGATTCGTTTGTGTTGGGGTTGGGATTTGCAGACAATTAGAAACGAGTTTGGTAAATTCAATTACAGATCTAACTAAATGGATATTATTAATAACAAGTAACATGAAATAATTGTAATGTCAATTCCTACTTAGGTCAACAAGAAATTTTATTTTAGTTCCTTTTTTTAAGTAATTACAATTAATATAAGTATGTATATACATATGACAGAATCCCAATATTAAGTAGCAAAACACCTTTTAAATTAACATGTGATGATTCTATCCATGCTCTTTTAAATAACAGTCCTCTTGGGGAATTTCTGGTCTTAAAAAATATTTTATTTTAAAACTCCTCCTTGAAGAAGAAAATGTGAACATGCAAAGTAGGACTAGTATATAGAGTCTAGGCTTTCACGTTAGAGAGAGAGAGAGAGATAGGACAGATTGCTAGGGGAACAGTGATTAATCAAATTGAATGTGAATTGCTGATTTTTAATATTTGATTATTGAATTACTTAAGGTGACGATCTGTCACTGGAGATTGAATCTAGATTAAATAGAGAAGAAGTAAGAATTATTGAATTAAGTCTATTAAACATTAATGTATTTTGATATCTCACGTACCTCGTTAATTGTTTTCATATTTATTAATTGGGTGCATCTCCTATCCTTGATCGATTGAATTTGAGTTGTGGTTAATATTGTGAATAAATTGAGGTTTTATTGATCATGGACAGTTTTTCTTCCAATTTTCCCACACTTTTTGATGCGGAGACAAGACTTTTTAACCAATTTAAATTTGCAATTACATTTTTTAATAAAAGTTATTTATAATAGGTAAGACTTTATCTTAAAACCAGTGTAAAAGGAATGATGACGTCTAATTAGCATATAATTATTCAGGTTTTAGGAGAAAGTTTCTGCTAAGAGCAGAAGTTTGCAACAACGTTGCGCATGAACTGATTAGCTGGAAACACATAGTTGCAATTATTGTGTGACCATGACGTCACATGAGTTTTTGAACTGATTGTCTGGAAACACGTGGTTGTCATTATCATGTGATTATGACGTCACATGAATTTGGCTCTTTGTACAATTACACTGAAAGGCGAGACCTATTTATTAGTTTAGTGATTGTAAAGTAACATGAGCAAAATGTTACATAATTGCTGTACAAAATTACTTATTGAAAATGATTCATGATAATTCGATAAATTTGCTACATCTGTTATAAAATTAATATCTGGTATTGTTTTTTTTTATAATTACAAAGAATTATAGCATTTTTTTATTTTTCTATAAAATTTTGGTTACTGCCACGATAGTTATCTTTATACTAAAAGTAAAAAGGAATTAGTCAATGCCTTTAAGAAAATTTTTAAAAGGAAAGAAAAACATTTTGGTTATGAAACATATATGTATAGAGAATAATAATAATTTCTTTTTCAGAAAAGTTATTTAAAAAATTCTTGAAGAAGATTCTTTTTTCCACATCAATTTTTTCTTAATATTTACATAATGTGATATTAAACGTGAATTTAATAATAATATGTGGGGATTTCCCTTTTGGTTCTGTACATAACGTGAATTTTCCTCTAGTTTACATTTGAAAAATGTGTTTACAAAGCGTTAAGATTTTCGATATTCAACCAAACAATGGAGAGAAAAAATATTTCTCTTAAGTAATAGTAGCAGGGTAAAAATATTTCATTTATTTGTATCAATTTCACAAAAGTATTGAATTTAATTAAGTCTTTTATTTAAATTTTAAAATTATATATTTTAAAATTTTTATACATTTAAAATGAGTGTTTCTAATTAAAATCTTAGATTTTAATTAAAAATAAATATTTATATGTAATATTAAAAAACCTCGTGCTATTTATAAACTTGACAAAATTGCAGAAAAAATAATTGATTTGTATCTTCGAATTTTAAACAAATATGTCTTTTAGTAGTAATTCTACTTGAACAACACTTTTATAAATTATTATGAACTAAAGAAAGCATATAATTAAAAATAAAATATTTAAATAATAATAAAAAGAATAACTTGTACAATTTCTGTGTAAGTTATTGAATCTTGAACTGAATTTTTATATACTGCTAATATTGAAATTCCTTTAATTGAATTATTGTAAAAGTATCAAATGTATTCAGAATCAAATGTGCACAAACATTTTTTTTTAAAGTTCATGACAAAAGTTGTTTGACATCATAAACGTATTACTTATTTATTTAATTTCAATTTAAAGATTTATTGTTTCATTCTGTGTTTTAAAGTTATTTTTTTATCTATACTTTATATTTTGGGAGTAATTAAGCTATTTTCTTTTTTAAAGTACGTAGTTATTTGCACAAGTCACTAAACTGATTCATTATTCTTACTTAATAATTATTGTGTATCCCTAATCTGTAAGGGTTAAAAAAAAGCTAGAGATATTTGGAGAAAAATAGTAATAGCTATATATAGTATATTTTCCCCTTGCCTTCAAAAAAGCATTTCCCTTTTAGGTACTCTGGTTGAAAAATTCGTGTTGATATCAGACTTAGCTTGTCAATCGGAAATCTGGCGTTTTTTGCATTCGCTTGTCCAATAATGCATCACAAATAAAAAATCAAGAGTTTTCTGAAGAGAGAAACTCTCTTGCTTTTCTACTTTAAATCTCTTTTACTGTAGGAAGCACCTCTTTTCAACAGAAAGAGAAAAAAAAAACCACACACAAAAACATCCCTTTACTCGAAAATTGGCTAAAAGCTAAAATTTCGTTCATGTTGGTGACATTCCTATATACAATGGATGAAGCATTTTTTGAAAACTATGCAAAAAAAAATATTATTTTGTGCAGACCACATTTACTCTTGAAAAAGATTTATATGTACATATTTCTGTATTATTTATTGTGTAACGTTTTCCCACCTTGCAACTGCAATATCGAGTCTTCTATGCAGATGACTTTACGCCACTCATATCCACACGTGCGCCCCTAAAATATTGCAGGATCCTTTCATCTCGCATCATGTCGACAACGATGGCCTTGGGAAAAATCACAGCTGGATTCCACCTGCAAGGTGGAATCACCAAATTGGAAATAATATCCAGATCAATACTGTCCATAATCTTTAGCCAATGCTTCAAATATTAGGTGGAACTCCTGCTGTCTGTGATGATCTGGATACTGTCCTTAATAGAGTTGAGAGCATGATCGAGAGCACCACTGACAGCAATGAGTCCCGATCTGAAGACAGAAAAGTGGTCAGCATTCCTGATCGTACTGATTTTAACATCACTCCCGGGAGGAAGCCCTAATGTGGATGCTTAAAAAACAGCTTATGATGACAGCTTAGATGTTGCAATTTTCACCTGACCAAGATTAAAATTTAATAGCCGATATTCCTGTTGTTGTTTCGAAGTGTGACGTTTTTAACAATAAGAACTTAAACTTTTAGAACTTTTAGTCGCTGTAAACTTGTACTTAGGTAATATACGGAATTGAGACTAAAATGGTCTGAAATAAGTTCTTCTAATATAGGTATTTAGTTGTTATATGCATTACACTAAATTAACATATTATTTTATATATACTTTTATTTAGCAAACTGTTTTAATATTTTAAAAGTAACTTCAGTCTTCCCTATTTTTAAGACATTTAATCTTCCTTTAAAAAGAACATTCTGAAATTTATAAGCCTACTATTTGACTAAGAAACACTCATTAATTTAACTAAAATTTTTAAGGTTTATCTTTTTAATTTAAACCACAGTGAGCCATGCAATCTAGCAATTAATAAAAATTTGTGTAAATTTTGAAATGCTAATTAATGCTCACGTATGAGCCTGTAATATATTCAAGTCAGTACGATCGCATGTTTGCGATGACACATTCCAACAACCAGATCACGCTAGAGCTCCAAACAAATCAGAACTCTGGGTATTTTCTGTCGAAAAATTGTTTGAACAGGGTCTACGGAGAGGATTACAGATTGGCTGTCTTTCGTTCTGCACTTAATTTCAGGGGAGCTTCGTTACTTCGAAACGTGCCATTTACTCCGAGTTTAGGAGGAAATATGCTGCGGAACTTAGAAATTCCCTAATTTTCTCCATTTGTGGAACAGGGTGTCATCCGAAATGAAATGAAATGAAAATTACCGAAGCATAACTTGGAAATTTTTGAATACCAATCTTCATTTCCCGTGATGTATGGATACGGGATCTTTCGCAAAAAGTACGCACATATCTGAATTTTAGTTCAAATTCAGGAAAGCTAAATGATTCAGGTATTATTGTATTTACTAAAGTACATAAAAGCCTTAACATATGTCCCTTTCTGTAGTACTCTTTTTTAAGTGATGTGTTTTCATATTGTTACGAATTTTGTGTAAAAAAAAGGCTTAAAATACTGTAAATAATTTATATGTGGATGTGTAATGCATTTATATTATTCTATGTCGTATTTATTTTACGTTTAATTTGTAAAGAACGGCGCTACTTGTAAATATTACATTATAATGGAAATTCAATTTAAACTTGTCGAAATCTTGGCGATAGAGTCAAGTTAGCGTAATTTTCGATGATCCTGTTGGCGACTTGTCGACTATTCTGGAGGCAACCATTTTTGGCGAGTTGGCGACCACAATGATTCCTTCTGGGAATTACAAGATAAATCTATAAATGTCATGATCTCTGAGGCAAGCGGGTTTTTCTTGAAAGATACTAGAAGCATATAAATAGAGTCACTCGCCGAAACTTGGTTAGTCTTGTTTTGACGTTTCAATGTCAGTATTGTTTTGTCTGGCATTTGGTAGGTGTTGATTTGACCGTGAAAAATCAATCGCAGTGATTATTGATTACTTTGGCGGTTGAATAGGACGAGCTAATGCTTGTGAATAATCATTAAACATACTTGTATTTTAGACACTGATAGTTGTGTTTGAGCGTCGCAGAAGGTGTGAAAGCCTTCTGAGATTTATTAAGGGAGTTTGAGTACTGTATCCTTTATTTCAAGGATTATTTTGTCGACAATAATTTTCTACTTGTTCTTTGTTCTTATTTTTTCTACTTGTTCTGTAATTTCTCATCATGAAATTTATCTCTTTGAGTTTATCATTTTCGAGACTCAGTTTCCAATGAGGATTTAATTGACTCTGATATCCTGTATAAAAATATAGCACTTGGTCATTTCTGTCTAAAAGGAGCTTAAGTGATATACGCGCGTGACTAAGTAATTGAAATGTTATACAGTTCACACTTGATCGAAACGATTTTGTTATTCATTTCCCCTTTTGTATTTTGAGATGAAACTTTAGCAACTTCAGAGTAATCGTCTGCTGAGGGTTTCTTTTGACTGGAATGTAAAATAAAAGATTTATTTTAAAAATGTCTCCTAAAAAAGATATATGGCTCTCAGGTTACATAATTTTGCTTTCCAAGGAGAAATATTCATATCAACAAATTAAAAAAGAGGGGTAAAAAACTCTGTTATTGTATTTCAATAAAAAGTATTTATAATATTTTAAACTCGAAAGGTAAAAAATGCCTAGCAGAAAATAAAGATGAAAACATGGCCACGAAACTTCACCATAAGATTGTTCAATCGCAGCCAACTATAAAGATAGTGATATCTCAGATCCTAAATGAAAATCCGCCGACTAAAAGATTAATTGCATTGAAAATAAGAATGTCTTCCGGAACTGTGATTAAAATTATTTATAAGGATTTAAAGCAGCGTTTCTCAAATTGTGAGGTGCATTCTTTAAGGGGGTGGGACTATCTTACAAGGGGGGGGGCGAGCATATCGAAAAGTCGAAAATAAAAGTTTATTTAAATAAATATTAATTTACTGAAAGGAAACAAAATGAAAATAGATTCTGACACACATAAAAATAAAATACATATTTACACTGATATAATATACTTATAAATATATCACAAATATATCAACACTGCACAATGTATTTCATCAATACTAAGTTAATGGGCTAAGTTAATAAAATGTAATTTACCCATAGGCTTGTCATATACAAAATTATTTTCAAAATTTAATACTTATCTTGATAATTTGTACGGTTTATATTTAAAGTCGTATTGTAGCTTTAGCATCAAAGTAAATTATTTCTGAATTCAATACATTGTTATTGTATGGAAGGGGGCGTGATGAAAATTGTGTCACAAACATTGAAAGTTTGAGAAACACTGATTTAAAGTTAAAACATACGTTTAAACATAAAGATCATCTCCTTTTCTTAAAACATATTGCAGAAAGAAAAGCAAATTGTAGAAAGTTATTTAAAACACACATAACTGCTTAAAAATGGAAATTTTTGGTAACACTCGATGATTCATGGGTATATTTAAGTGACTGTTGTAAAAAAGATCAATTTTCTATTGCTCAAATGAAGGGAATGGCTGTAAGAAATCGCTTCGTCAGTGCACAGTAAAGTTTCTAAACGGATACATGACAATTACAGGATTTTCTAACAAAGGCAAATTAAAAATCAAGAAAGATTCAAATAAAGCCAGAATTAATTCACTCTACTATCAGTAGAATATTTTAGAATCAACTTTTGAAGAAGAAATTCCAACTTTATATGGAAAGGACACTGATAATTTTAAGCTTCATATGGACAAAGCCTCTAGGCACAAGTTTAAATCAACTGCCGCTTATTTAGCGCTTATAAATAATTTGAAACAGGAATAAAACTTATCCATTTGATGAAATACGTGTAAAATCGCCCTACGTTTCTGCAATGGACTTATGTGCTTTCGGTTTCTTAAAACGCGCCTTAGGAAAACGGCATTCAAGAACACTAACAGAAAACGGTTCAAGAGGAATGGAGTAAATTTATCTTGTCAGTACTAAGAAAAAGTTTACATCCATGAAACATTTGAGCTAGAGCTATAGTAAAGAATAATGGCTATCAGATAGAAGCAAATTTACACAAAAAAATACGGTATTTATTGATAAAAAGTAGAGCCATCAAAATAGTTTCCATAAAGTGTGAACGACCTTCTGTATAATAAGAACGACTTTAATATCTTCTGATTTATTTATGTAAATGAAAAAACTTCCTATCACAGTTGCCTATAAGGATTCTTAGTTACAAAGTCCGACGCCAACATTCCCCCATTGTTGGTTTTGCCTGTTTTCAATAAGCGCGATATTAGGACCCCCCCCCCAAATAGTCTGTCCTTAACTTTCCTTAATTATGTTCTCTTAAACAGCTAAATTTAATGAGACGTAACAGATTTATTGGTAAATATGAAGATTTAACTCTAGTTGAAAAAAAATGTGGAGGCATTTTGTTAATGAATTATTATTTCTTTCAAACAATAAAATAAACATTGCTCTTGGAAGACACTCAGTAGATAAATAAAGATTGAAACAATTACTGAATCCCGTATCTGTGTAAAAAAATTACATAAGTTCGTAATAAAATAATTTTAACTCGGATATCAAATTTTTATTTTATAATTTTTTAAAATTACCATTACACTAAGAAAGGGGTCTAACCCGAGTAAATAAAGATGCAATAACATTAGTTTTTGTTAAAATTATTACTAGTTCATTATTTTATTAAATTAGCTGTCAATATACAGGTGACACATCATTCAGACATCTTTTTAATTAAGTTATCCATGTCCAGAGTTAGTCTTCCCTCATATTTTTAAAATCTTCAAAAACATCCTAACTATAAAGAAGACGCGATGCTATTTAAAAGTCTCAACTGAGAAGTTGTGATAAATTGCGGAAGTCCACGACCCGATGTAAGACGTCTTGGGGCTTAATACACGAAATGCATCTTCTACAGCTCCATTTGGAAAACCCCTTCGTAACACCCCACAGAATATGGTGTTTAATTTTGCCTGAGTAATGCGACTGATGTACAAAGATGACGCGGTCAAAAAATTTCCTCTTATGCATTTAGGGTTCATTATTCCGTAAAAGCTGAAATTTATGTCTGCGTCTTGTAGTTTCTTTTTAAGGCGTAAATTAGTTCAAAATTCTTAGATAAGGTTTTTGGTGGAGAAATAATTATGGTCGTTGAGTTTTACGCTACAAGAAGTAACGAAAATTATTGATGTTTTTAATATGGGTCTAACGCGAAGTTGTAAGAGGGGGAGGGGTGAAAGAGGTTGGTATATAATTAAAAGAAACGTCTCTGTCTTATATATCTAGTTTATTTTTTTTTCCTGTTATAGATACTAGTTTTCTGAAATTATTTACTATAACTTTATACATATATTTCTAGAAAAATTCGAAATATAGTGACAAATGATTAACACGAAACTGAAGGGACTGAAATATATATTTTCTTGTTAAAAAATATTGCAAGAAAAAAACATGTATTCGACAAAATTGAGTTTATTAAAATACATTTTATTTGCATAAATGTGTATTTTTCCATGAATTTAATAACAATCAATGAAACAAAAACATTCACAAGAACTTAATATAAGGTTTTCAAGTTTTTTGGAAAAACAAAACATTTATTGAATTTTGGGAAAATAATCTGATACTTTTCTTTGCATTATCTTTCTTAACAGCAAATCTCAAAAAATCTTTCAATATTCATTTCACCATCGAAATTTGCATCTAAATAACTGCTTATACTTTTCATGATGTTCCTCATTCCAAATGGCGTGGGAACAGAAGCTATATTATTTATTTTATTTTCGTCGTCGGAATCTGCATCAATGACATTTTTTAACTTTGAAAATACTCAAAATCTCGTTGTCTGTCATAATTCGAACTGCTTCATCTACTGCAAAAAATTCTTCCAATGATACACAGTAGGAAAGTCCTATAATACAGAAATTTTCTCAAACAATTAATTAAATATCTGATGTTTTCTGCATTTTTTTTCATTCCCAGAAGGGAAATGTTTTTGTGGTAAGAGAAAAAAAATGCATGAAAATACATAGTAAATTGTTGGGACCGTTGTATTACTTCATGTTAACCAATATTTCATCTTAAGCGTTTTCGTGTAAACCATTTTTTACTGCATATAAAAAAATAGTTGTTGGTTCAGATTGTCGATTGCAGAGCTAAATGGTCCCTAATAATTTTTTATAGTTATTTTCTTAATAAATGTTATTATTTTATACTGGTAAGATACAGGGCCGTTTTTAGCCTCACCGGCGCCCTGGGAACTTTAAATTGTTACGCCCCCCCCCATAATTTTCAGAGCACATTCCCCCCCCCTTCACACCCTACCTTGCCAGTTTTGGTTCGGGAGGGATTTTCCCTTTACTCAAATTCTTTTTTTTCCTTTTAACTCTTTGGAGAGTATCCTCCACCTATGGACCCTCCATGTCCTCGATTGGCAACCGCAAGGAAAGGGTAATGGCGTGTGTTTGCCACTCTTGTTCATTTCTTACCTTATGACATCACCCCCCCCCTTTTTGTATATTAGTACAGTAAGTTAATTAAATCGTTTGGAAAACAATATAAAGTACACGTTGTTGTATGAAATGAGTTCAACTTTTTTATTCTCATCTTTTTCACCGCTTATCGTTTTACTATATGTTACTTTTAGACATCCTTACTTTTTTGTTAAATTATTGCCATTGTATTAGCACAACGAAAGTTTTCTCCGAGTTTTGATCATTGCAAAATCGTTAATAACATCATTGTTATCAAAATTCATTGTAATATTATTTTGAGCTCATGGCAACATGAAACTGTAAAGCATTTCTTTTTCAATAGATCTCATTTCAGTCTTTACTCTTTTAAAGGCAGAAATGCTTCTCTCATGATTCATTTGGTGGAGGTACGTTCGCTGTAATTTCAATTGTTTTCTCTTTTTTCGCCTTCCGATTTTTTACGCCCCCAAATCTGTTGCGCTCTAGACATGTACCTAGTGTGCCTAAGCAGAAAAGTGGGCTTGGTAAGATATTAATACAGTACATCAAATTAAGATATCCATGGATAAAAGTTCTGTTCATTAAAAAATGCATTTTCTATCTTTTTCAGTTTCCTTCTTGAAGCATTTACTTTCAATTTACCTTCACCCCCCCCCCCCTGTTTTAGTTCTTTTCTTTTATAAAAATGTTTCAGTATATAAAATGTCCCCTAATAGAATATTAATTGCTCAAAAATCGATTCCTATTTTTTTATTCATTAATTACGAAAAACAATTCATGGTTATTGTTTGTTTCATAACATTTTTTCAAACGATGAAATTTATAATTCTTAAAAATTACAAGATGTGTTGATGCATAAAATAATCATTAAAGTGAAAAATGAAAGAATGTATACTGCGAAAAACTAAATAGTTTTTGTGTCAATATTATTCAAAATTAATCAAATAATTTTAAACTTTGGGATTCTTAATATATTACCAAACCCATTAAGAAACTTTTAAGATAGCTAACTTTCATTATTTATAACCTTGTCAGACTTCATATTCAGAGCTGTTTTATGCAAATATTAATAATATATTCACTTTATATGCCTCTTGGAAAAATGTACTAAAGTTTCCTACAGGTTTCTTTATTATTCTCAAGAGCTCTTTAATCATATTTTCTCAAGCAAAGAGTTAAGGAGTGAATGAAGTCTACGCTGCATAATTACTCTCGAAGATTAATTTGGTTATATTATTACGGGAATATTACATTCACTTATCTGCCGAAAAGTTACTGTGGTTGGGAAGATCGTTTGTACGTCAAAAGAGAAAATTCTTCATAAATGCTAAATCATTAATAATAATCTTGATGTTTGATCTAGTGATAAAATGAGTCCCCAAAAGTCATTAAATTTGACGCCAAAAACAAACACAGCTATAATATCAAAGAAAAGTTTAAGATTAAGATTAGAACAAAAATTTAGAAACGAGAAGAAAATTATTTACATAAGTTATAGGGTTGATGCAGAGAAGCAACACGGGGAATCAAATATCTGACAGTGATTATGCGTTTCATTTCCCTTATGTGAAATTGGGAATACTCTTTTCAATTGTTAGGTTTAACAATTGTATGACTTTTGATTCTGTGTTGTGGAATCAAACGTGTGTGTTATTTTGTATAAGAACAAAATCTACTGTAACTACTAGAAAGTTTGAGAATAAATTACGATTTCCTTGCCTGTTAAAGGACTTGCCTGTTCATTGATGTATTTAAAAGACCTAACAATATCATAAGAGCCTAAGATGACGAATTCAATATGTTGTATTAATACAAGAAGTATTATTCAAAAATATTTTTATGAGTTATTAATAGAAAATGCATTTTAATTTATTAATATATATAGTGATTTTAAATTTGCTTTCTTCTTAGGTGTAACAATTGATTGTACTAACTCTTAACTTAGTAGCCGAGATTGTGCATATAATATATAAAAAATGTATTCTTATGTACCATAAGAAACGCGAATTAAGAGTAGAAAACATGAAAAAATATTGACAGCTCAGATAAATAAAAACGTAGTCAATGTAAATTTTTAAGGGGAAATGGTACTATTTACGCAAAAATTTTTAATTTAAGGATTTTCAAAACTTTTTTGGTTGCTTCATATGTGTGTATACTATGTAAATCACATTTTGAGCTCAAAATTTCATAAAAAGATTCCATTTAATTTCTTGAGGGAAAAACTTGAAACTTATGAAATGATTTTAAAATGCTACTCCTTCTACAAAAATTAACGTACATGCATGAAATTTGATTTACAAGTACGTCAAACAGTGTATAACAAAAGTTGGTATGGATTTTGCGATATCATGATTAGTATTTGTACAAAACTTCTTTTTATGAATGCTTATTGAAAATTCCTTAAAAAATGTGTATATTCTAAATTCAATTATTTCTTTAAAAAAACAACTAAGTATTGCTTTGATTAAAAAATGCATACCAACTTTTATTAAATGTACCATTAGTAATAGGTAAAAAAAATCAAAGCATTAAGTAAAACAGAAAAAAAAAGCCTTAACATTTTAAATGAAGACAAACTGGTTATTTTATGTTTCTGAGATAAGAAAGTTTAAATTTTTGATTTGCTATAGGGATGTGAATAAAAAAACGAACGTAAAGACTATCATAATTCTTAGTTTTTTTCAGCTTAGAGCTTTCAAATTTTGTAAGGTTTTCAAAAAATGTATAAAGAATAATTTAGGCTAAAAAATTAAATGATTGACCTTTTTTTTGTCAATTGAATTAGTGTCTCCTAAAATATGTTGTTGAATGATAATGAAAATGAAAGAGTTTATAGTAATGGTATTTAAGTTCGGTAAAGGTACAAAATAGTTTTTTTGAAATCAATATTTTTCTTATGATATTATTAGTACATTTTAAAATAGAACATTCTGCTATAAACCGCAAAGGAGATAAAGAGAAAAAGATAAACTTATAAAATTATTTGTCAGTCCATCTACGACAGAGTTTCCAAAACTTTATGTGTCTTGGACCTTATCCTCATGTTTTTCGGTTTTGTGTGGACCCTTGCTTACCTAATATTGAGTTTTTGTAAACTTATCAACTTAAATGTTTTTTTTTGATAGTTGGTATACAACTACTTACTTTAAAAGATTTATATTTCTAACTGTAGTTAAGTATAGTGTTTAATACTTTGGAAACACATGTTAATTTAAAATTTAATTTTCACATAAAATATAATTGATCGACAAACAAATGTTTATAATAGAATGAATCTGGTGCTTCAATAGCAAATTTTCAGCATTTGGCATCAATATCGTCACGTTTAACCATATATATCCCCGGTTAGTAGTGTCCAGTCTTTTTCTTCTTTTTTTATTTCGGAAATTTGAAACATTGGTCAGACCTCATTTTTTTCTCTAGTTAAAATAGTAATTAAAAACTTTCCCACGATATTCCATAATTCGGGATAAATAACAGGTATACCTTTTTAAAGCCAAAATTACTGACATCTCTTTATAAATTTTAGTTTAAGATCTCGTCACTGTCTCTTCCGATCAGATCTTCTTGTAATGTGACTTTCCGCCCCCCCCCTCCAATATGACATGAATTCATTGCATACTGTGGTTATTATCACACATATATATTGACCGTATATATACACTCATGGAAAAAAATTTAGCGCACCAAGAAATAATTGCGGGATGGTGAAGAAACTTGGCAGGAAGGTACATACCGAGGAGATACGCAAATGATTAGTAATGCAGGCTGATTGCGCATTACGTAAAGCCGGTAGAGGGCGTTTAACGTCGTTCTATGTGAAGTATTAAACAGGTAACCAAAGCTTGTTTGAGTGTTCTGAATCGTTTACAAAGGAAGTGTTGAGGTAGACATACCATCACGCCATTTTCGAAGACAATATGAGCAGCTGTTGCAGTTTGAGAGGGGGAGAATCATCGGCACGATGGAAGCTGGATGGTCAGCTAGGCAAATAGCTCGTCAGTTAGGCCGCTCTGATTGTGTTGTGAGGAGATGTTGGGACCAGTGGATCCCAGAGATCTAATTTTCACGGAGACCAGGCTCAGGAAGCCCTCGATAGACTAGTTGTCTAGAAGACCACCACATCGTAAGAAATGCATGTGTACAGCCAACTGCTTCATCGGCCGCTATCCAAGCACAAGTAGCACCTTCACTAGGAGCCCCTGTGTCTTCTAGAACCATACGAAGGCTCCTGTCTGAAGAACATATCGGATTGCGGCACCCATTATGCGTGCTGCCCTTGACGACCAAACATCGACGCCTCCGCGCACGAGCAAACTGCACTGCAGCAGAATGGAACCAGGTTGTCTTTAGCGACGCATCCAGATTAAATCTCAGCAGTGATGACAATCATGTTCGTGTGTGGAGACCCAGTGGTGAACGCCTCAATCCTGCCTTTGCTTTACAGGTACACACCGCTCCCACAACTGGTGTGATGGTATGGGGTGCCATTGCCTACAATACACGGTCACCCCTAGTATTGATCCTTGGCACCATGACAGCCCAGCGGTATGTCCACGACCTCCTGCAACCACATGTGTTGATACTCATGCAACGGCACCCAGGAGCCATTTCCCAACAAGACAATGCTCGGCCTCACATGGCAAGGGAGTCACAAGACTGTCCCCGCTCTCTTACTATCCTTACTTGGCCTGCCCAGATTTGTCTCCAATATCTGGGATCATTCGGTTTGGCTAGTCGGGCATCCCACGCGTCTGAGCGAACTAGAGGCAAGGTTACAGCAAATATGGAACGAAATGTCTGAAGACATCATACAGAGCTTGTATGCAACAATTCCCGATCGTATCGCATCGTGCTTTCACGCTAGAGGGGGTAAAACAGGGTATTATATCCTCCGTTCTTTTGCATCTTTCTTTGATTTTCTAATCATTTACGTATATCAAAGTAGTCATTACGTGTATAAAATTTCGTTTCATTTTGCCGACTCCTTCTTGGTGCGCTAATTTTTTTGTCCATGAGTGTATATATATATTATAAGCAAATAATTCTCAAACCTAGTTTCAAAATATGAATGAAGATTATTTTAAGGTATCTGAGTACTCTAAAATTGTGAATTTTGCCAAAAATTGAAAAATTCTTTTCATAATTTTATTTTTTAGACCATCTTATATAAGCTTTATAAAAATACGAAGTTTATTATTTTCCGGTCACTAGAACAAAAGTATAAGTGTTTTAGTAAAAGCAGATGTATTTTAATCATTGTTATTTTAAGTAATTTCTTATAATAACTGAGATAAAGTGCTCTAGTTTGTGTAAAGATTGAAATATCTCTTATCCTGAAGGTCATTTCAAAAATGAATAACATAGAAACACATCAGAATTGAAAAGTTGAAAATATATTTCTAAAATTTTAGTACAGAATGGTCCTTTTTTGTGTTATTTTTTGTAAACTCTTACCCATTTTTTCCCATTTTAGTAATAATAATTTCTTTTTATCCCCTTATTTTTACCATATTTTTCTTAAAATGTACTAAACAAATCTAAAAACCAGAAAATAAAATAAAATAAATCCCCGTATTTCCATTTTTCTTTAAAAAAAAAGTTGTTGCAAGTGGCGAAAACCTTAAATGTTGGAGGTAGATAAAGTCCTCATTTCCCTGGCAGATTGTCTGTAGTAAAAAATAGGAAAACTCGCGACGTCCAATATTATACTCTTTTAACTTAATTTTGGCAAGAAAAGCTGAAATGATGGTCCTCGTTTTAATAAAATTTCTGCTGTCACTTTGTGACTGTAAATTAACATAATTAAATTTAGTACACAAATCACTTAAATAGGTAAAATTTGGTTTCTATTTTATTAAATTTTCTTTTAAAATGAAAGTCACGGTCTGGTTTAAGGAGAGCAATTATCGTAGACCTCCATTTACACCTCATGGACCACCAAATTATTTTATCACAGATGTGGACCCTTTGCAGGACGTCATAGACCTCTGTGGGTCGATATAGACCATTTTGGGATTCACTTAACAACACGATGGGTCTTCATTTGCACTAAGTCTTAAACTCGTGATACACCGGCCTCGAGTTTTTCAATACAATCACTAGGCAACCGTGGTCAGCGAAACATATTAGAGAATAATATTAAAAAAAACTAGAGTTTTCTTAAATATTTTCATGAAAAAAGAAAACTAAAAAAAAGGGCACGTTCTTTGCTTACACGTAAAAAATAATTCTTTTTAGTATCTTAGAAATCTTGCGTTATAGATACTAATTTTGGCGGTTTTTTCAGCGAACAAAACGTGCCAAATAACTACATCTGTTTGATCAAAAAATATAAAAATGTAAACCTATTACCCACCCCTGATAAACAGAACAAAAAGCTTAAGCATCTCCATTAAAGCGGCTTTCAGGCAATTCGTATCATGCGAAAGCTTTTAAGACATTGTAATCGGTTCGTAAGAAAAGAGTCTTAAGTGAAAGAAAAGGTCTGTTTTTCAATAGCGAAGAAAGTTGTTCCATTGCATTAAAGTAAAAAAACTGAAAGAAATATTTGTAGGATTAGAAGTGGGTTCAATTTTGGATGAGATTTGGTGGGTTGTGCTTAATGTTTTCAAAGATGATTTTAAAATGTACACCGAGAAAAAACATTCTAGATAAAAGAATTTTATGATACGCTAAGAGGATTTATTTTTTTTGAAGTAAATATATTTTGTAAGCATTAGTTTTTGCTTGCCTGCTTAGGTTTGCAAAAGTCTTTTTTTTTCTTAAGGATATATTTTTTTGTTCTTCAGAAAGACAAGTCTTATCTTTTTATTTGGAATTACTCTAATAGTTATTTATATGTAAGCATGATTCTTATTTATTTATTTAAGAAACAAAAATTATTTCTGTTAAAAGGGCTTATTTTTTGGTAAATAGCAATAAAGGGGAAAAAAGTAGACAAAACGTTACTAGATGAACATTTGAAATTCGACCGGGAATATCAGAAAAACTTAAAATTGCTTGGCGTTTGTTTTATTATTGCGGATAAAATAGGTATATATCTTAATTTTTTGTGTGTTCAGTTGTTTAAGAGTTTAAAAAACAGATAAATTCATTAAAAATGCTATTGGGAGCTCATGATAATTTAAAATGATATGCTGTATATTTTGCAGAGCTTTGCTAACTAAAAAAAGGCTTTTGCTACAGTAAAAAATATTTTAGTTTTCTAAATCATACAGAGTGTTTAGGCTTAAAGTATCAAAGGTGAAACTTGTACACATCGTTTAGATTACGCAGGGGCACCAGAAGCAGGCCATCTGTATTCACCCCCACTGCACTGTGTTTTTGGGATCGCTCCAGACGTATAAACAAATATTGAGAAAATTACCAAAGAGCTATAAACCGACTTAAGATCCAGCTATAACCTGCTATAGAATTCATACATAAAATATGGTGTCACCCTTGGCAAACCTGCCCCACTAAACACACATCAGGATCTTTTCCCAGCATCTACCTGAAGCAGAATACTGCCTAACTGATGATCATTTCCCGAAACATGCATCGTTGGACTCAGAACTCATTGCTGCTCTCCAAACTATCCACGGAAAAAACCCTAGATTGTTTTGGTTTCATATATATACAGATGACTCCTCCATGCCGGGCACAGGTGAAACGGGTGCTGCCTACTTTTGTCAAGAATTCCAGGGTTACTCTGCCGTAGGAGCCCCTCTTAGTAATTATGATGGTGAGGTGGCTGCCATTAATTCTGCAGCATCTCTGCTTGAAAATTGTAATAACCCCAGAAAGTGGTCTTTCTGGTTGATTCCCAAGCTGCCATTCGAAACCAACCTCTAATGTAACTCTCAAACACATTGTAAGAGAACTATTGACTGCTGGAAAAAAATGAACTATTTGTAGGGCTTTGGGTGGACTCTAAAATTCCAATGGATCCCGAGCCATGTTAACATCAGCGGTAAAGAAATGGCTGACAAGTTACCAAAGTAGGGGACAGCTCTCCTCCAGCCCAAACAACCCAGCACGCTCCATTCTGCCAAGTACCAGATAAAATCAGCAGTTGAAAGAGGGAACTTTCAGCGGCTGCAGAAGCTCTGTTTGGGCAAGAATTGGGAGAGCCTCGTTTCCGTAGGCCCCCTTCGATCACACACTATCCCGTGCAGTTATTGTAGCAGCTTTTAGGATGAGGACAGGAAACGATTTTCTTGCTGCACACCTTCACCGCATCAATGTCCAACCATCATTAGAGTACTAGCTTTGCACCTACGGTACTACGAACGCTGAACACCTAGACTTGCTCTGCTCTAGACCACAGTAAAAACTACCAAAGCATTTTCAAGGAGGCCCATCTCTATTGGTCAGCGCGTCACTTAATGACCCAACAGCCAAGGGTGGACGTTGGCTAAGAAGAAGAAAAAGAAAAAGGGCTTACAGTATCCAAAAGTTATAGCTTATCATTACAGAGCTACATAAATAAGAACATAAGAAACTGTTCATCGGTGGATTAGAAAACACTCCGAGATTTATTAGGTATAGTCCGAACGGGGCCACACGTGCTTGCATTATTCGGTAATCGCCTACAATAACCTTGTTACACTGACTTCATTAGTGAAGATGCTGACGCTACAGCAAAAGGTGCAGTGGGTACTTTGGTTAACGTAATTTAAATCAGTCATGCGTGTACAGCGACGTGTTTGAATAGAATGGAATGTCGATCTTCCGATATCGAAATCTATCCTCCAATTAGGAAAAAACTTAAAATGATACGTCCTGATAAGTCTATTAGGCAAGCAAATAACGACATTCCATTCTGTTCGAACACGTTGCCCATATTGATTTAAATTCCGTTAATCAAAGTACGCACTGCACCTTTTGCTGTGGCGTCCGCATCTTCACTAATGACATCAGTGTAACAAGGTTATCGTCTGCGATTACCGGATGATACGCCTACGTGCAGCCGTTCGGACTAGATATAAAAAAACTCGAAAAGTTTTCCAATCCACCAATGAACAATTTATTACATTCTGACTGGTAGTTCTTCAATAATAAGCCATAACTTTAGGATACTTTAAGCCCAGACACCCTGTATTTTTGATCGAGACTTTAAAACTTATATATGAGGATTATGGCTAATTGTACTTCACATATTACTATTTCACTGGAATCATGTAGTTAATAAATTTAACCTTGTTAAAAATGTTTCACAAACTTTCAAAATTACTTTACCATTAATTTTTACCAGATTATATTTACATGTAACAATGTACTGAAGTGATTATTTTATGAACTGTACTGTTACATATTGTGAGTTTCAGAAGTGCACTCTGATTTCTTGGAGTACTAAAATATTTGCTCAGTTTATCTATGTTATTAAAAGGAATGGTTTGGGGAGGAGCGGCGTAATGTTAAGATGTACAAAGTTTGGTTCAATAAAACAATGGGTAATGGTAGTCGGTATCTTGAAGCGAATTTTCAAAATTAGGTTTAGATTGTTAAATTACACTTTGAAGAAATTTTGCTATCTCTCTGTCGGTCTAGCTCTTAAATTAAATGCTGTAAAATTACAATTTATACATTATTGAAAGGTATGAATATTAGAAATGACCAATTTGAGTAATGTTTGCACATTAGACAGTTTTCAGAGAGAAAGTTTCCAGATAGTATTGAAATATATAAGTCAATTTCTGATTTTTATTTTCAATTTGTAACTCCCTGAAGCATTTTGTTCCAAGCAATATGAAATAAATACATTTATGTGGAAGGAATGTTTTAACTTTCTTTTTGAAAAAGAACGGGGGATGGGGACTTGATACACGAACTATTTATATCATATTGTTAGCGATTAAATTCTCATTTTTTTTCTTTATGGAATGAAAAAGGGCAAAAAAAAAAAATTCGTATAATGATATGAAATCTTTTATGAAGTCATGGTTTTATAGCAGGTTTACCGTTCTTTTATAATTGAATTCTTTCATTAATGTATTCTTCTAAAATTCAGTGAAAACTGTTCTGATTATCAAAAAGAAAGGCATAATTAAAAAAAAAAACAGGTTTTGCAGAAATAGACTCTTAGGGGCTGGCGTGACGGCTCTAACCGCGATCTTCTCACTAATAGTCCTATTGGGGAATTTTCGGTCTTTAAAAATTATTTTATTATAAAACTTCCTCCCGAAGAAGGAAACGGGAACATGCAAATTATGACTACTATATAATGTCTAGTCATTCAGGTTAAAAGGCAGAGAGATACGATAGAATGCTGGCGCAACAGTGATTAATAAAATTGAACGTGAGGCGCGGATATTTAGTAATTGATAGTTGTATTATTTAAGGTGACGATCTGTCACTTGAGATTGAATTTAGATTAGATAGCTAAGAAGTCAGAGCTATTGAATTAAAGAAGTGTACTAAATATTTAAATTCTTCTCATATCTCGCGTACCTTGTTACTTGTCTTTATATTTATTAATTGGGTGCATCTCTTAACTTTGATTGATCAAACCTGTGTTGTGGTTTGTGCTGTAAATAAATTAAGTGATTTAGAAGATGGATAGTCTCTTTCTTCCACACCTTTCGGCGTGCAGGCAGAACTATTACAGTGGGTTTCAGAACTATTACAGTGAGGCTACAGAAGTGCAAATAATCCCGTGTGTGAACTATTAGATCTAAGGACTTGAAATTTGTCAAGCACGTTTCCTATCTTGAGCGGAGATCCACTATTGAGTAAATAGACCCATAAAAGGGGTAAGAAGATCGTTATTGGTGAAAAAATCCCGTTTTGCAATTATGAGACCCATATCTTTGAAATTCAACAATCATAGATGCTTCGTTTGTTGAGAATGGTTTTTGTTTAAATCGAATCCGTATGTGGCTTACTAGGGAGTGAAAAAATAAATATGTTCATTTTAGAATTTCAAGTTCTGTCCTTTTTAAATTAAGAGGTGAATGCTCTAAGGATATGTTTCTTAATACAATCGAAAATTTAATGCCATGTCTTAGGTACCAATAATATTACTATATATCTAGTACTAAAACATCAGGACTAATGCAACGACAGATATCACATAATATGCATATAGTTAAACAACATATTTATGAGTATACGGGCTCTGACATTTCTATATGGACCTCTTCGACAAAAGAATAGTTTCAAAAGAAGCACTCTTTTTACTGATTGTAGAGATTTCCTTGGAAAAAACATGCTAATAGAGATTTATCTCGAACAGCGAAATAAAGAAAAGAACAGGAAATGAGAAGAGCAAAGCAAACTTCGATGTACCACTTAAAGAAAAGTGACCGCCATCTTGCGTGTTCGGGATCAAGACCCTAATTACAGATGCAGATCCCCCTCTTTTTGGGAAAAAGAGACAGGATTACATCCAGGGAAAGGAAGCAGCTGGTGGAGGCAAAGAAACAAAACTCTTCCTAAGGCAAACATATCGTAGCCCTTAAGAAAGACCATGGTACCATAAGTATTGGAATTGCACTCCTTAGGAATTACAGAAGAGATATTCCCAATAAGTTATAATTTAAGTAAAAGCTTCTTTATGAAATTTTTAATAAGTAATTTACTTATTTTACGATATGTGTTAAGAAATTACCATTTGCTAATTTACTGTTACAACAAATCGCAAGTAATTATTTAAATATTTTTTCAATTTGAACAGCATATAAATACAGTGAAAATCGCTTAACACGAAACTGAGAGCACTTAAATATTTTGTCATGTTAAAATAATTTCGTGTGAAAAAATATAGCAAAAAAACATGAATTTAGCAAAATTAAGTTTAATATAGTTCATTTTATTAACATAGATAAATATATATGCATGTATTTAATAAAAATCAAAAAATCAAAAACATTCACAAGAAAAAGTTTTTCAGTTTTTTGAAAAAACAAAATATTTGTTGAGTTTTTGGAAAATAACCTGTAATTTTTCTTTGTATTGCTTTTCTAGCATCACATTATTTCATGTCACCCAATTTTTTATCTATTTCACTATTGAAAAGTGCGTCTAAATAACTGCGCCTACTTTTCATGAAGTTTTTCATTTTGCATGACATGTGAACAGGTGCTGCGTTATTAATTTCATTTTAGTCGTCGGAATCTGCATCAATGATGTTTTTTGAGCTTTGAACAAACTCCAAAATGTCTTTGTCTGCCATAATTGGGGCTGCACACACATTACAATCATCTATCGCAAATAATTCCTCCAATGATACAGTAGGACAGAAAATAAACGTGAAAAAAGCCACATCCTTTCATTTTACATTTCTCTTAAGGTATACGACTAATTTTTTAAAAAAAGTTTCTTAAAAGGTAAGTTTTTTTTTAAAAAAATAGATATATGGGGATTTTTTTTGTTATTTTTAGATTTGCTAAATTAAAGAAAAATATGCTAAAATTAAGAAGAGAAAAAGAAATTATAATTACTAAAATGGGAAAAAATAGGTAAAAATTGACAAAAAATAGCATAAACGCGGCCCATTCTGTACCAAAGGTTTATAAACAAATTTTCAATTTTTTCGTTCTGATGTGTTGCTATGTTATTCATTTTTGAAATGACCTTCAGGATAAGAGATATTTTCTTTTTTGCAAAAACTCGAGCACTTTATCTCAGTTATTATATGAAATTGCTTAAAAAACAGTGATTGTATTCACATATGGGACTGTAAATTTAGTAATAAAACAGTGATTGATAAATCTGAAGGTTAAAACAATTCGACAATTATATAGAACTTAAAGAAAAAAATTCAGTTAATTTTTTTCAAAACCTTTTTAGCAATCGCGGACCCAGTTTCAATATTTTCAAAAAAACATATTTCGAGTGAAACGCGTTTTAAAGTATGACATCTTGCTTAAAGTAATGGCATCTGCTTTTGCTAAAACACTTGTAGTTTTTGTTCTAGGGAATGGAAAATAATACACTTGGTATTTTTATAAAGCTAATAAGATAGCCTATAAAATGATGAAAAAAATTGTTGATTTTTGGTAAAATTTACAATTTTAGTGTAGTCGGATACCTTAAATGTTTAGTGTTTTCCGTATTTTGTTCTTTCACAGGGAAAAAGTCCTTTTGGTTTTACTTCGTGTTAAGATAAATGCACGAAAATACATGGTAGTTTGTTGGGAGCATTGTGTTTTTTCGGGTTAATCGATATTTTGTTTTAAATGTTTTAGCGTTAAATGTATTTCACTGTTTTACCTAAATAATTCAGCACTGATATTTTTAGAACGAACTCATTTCTCATGAATACGGAGAATTTCTGACCACACAATTTCTCTATTAGTTTTGTGACCCATGTAGCGAAAAAGTCAAGATAGTTAACTCGAGGTCGGGCATTGTTACTATAGACTACATTGTTACTATTGGTGTGTTTGAGTCCCCGATTCGCCATATGAAGGGAATGATGCACGTTGAATCTCTGGAGGCACAAAATCCTCCCATTGGCGTGGTGTTTAAAGTTAGAAAAGATATGCCAGTTTAGTTGTTGTCCTCGTCTCTTGAATGTAACCGAGCGTTTCTCAAACTGGGGCTCTACGAGGGGGCGTGAGCATATTGAAAGATTGAAAACGAAAGATTATTTAAAAAAATTATTAATTTACTGAAAGTAAACAAACAAAATACATTCGGACATTTGCACTAAAAAAATACATTTATAAATAACCAGTACTGTGCAATATACTTTAGAATTATTTAATCGTACTAAGAACAAGTTAAATAATTTCTAGTGACCCCATGGGCTGGTCATATATAGAGTAATATACAAAAATTAACACTTATCTTGATAGTTTGTACGGTTTATAATTAATCATTTAACTACCGATTGAAAGTTACGCGATTCGCTCCCCAATGCCACCGTTTTCCATGTAGGCGAGCGTATGTGATGTATTGGGGGGAGGAATAAATAAAGAAACCCACTGTGAATTAAGTAAATTCTTCGCAATCACTGTCAAGGTCTATTTATTGCATTCCAAATCTTCCGGAATAATTTTATGGATAACAGCGCGCAGAAAAGATCATACTTCGGAAAGACGTATATATACGTCCGGTACAATTAACGCTTTGGCTGAGCGAGACGTTTATATACGCCGGTGGCACTTAATAAAAAGTCGTATTGCAACTTTAGTGTCAAAGTATAGTATTATTGAATTCAATCCATTGTTATTTGTATGGAGGGGGTGCAATGAAAATTATGGTTGAATATTGGGTCACAAGTATTGAAAGTTTGAGAAGCACTGATGTAACCCATTGTAATGTTACAATTTCATGCGGGTTCGATGTTTCCTTCGTGGTGTTGTAATTTGGATGTCCACTAGTGTATTTCAGTATCAGATAGCTAGTTCAATAGAAAGGAATTTTGAAATTCCATTCAATAAATAAATGGAAATTCAAAATACGAATTTTTCTCGTTGAATTAAATTTATTAAAACTACATATTTGGTTTTTATTTAATCAACACAAATTTAAACCTCTTTTTTTAAAAAAAAAGTAACGATCCTTTCGTTTTTCTCCTTCCTTTTTCTTTTGAAAGAAATAATAGTTTTTAATTTAAAATTATTTTTCAGTCTATGAATTCCAGAATAAGAGGGAGAACAATAATCCTATTTTGAGAAATAAAAACTCATTCAAATTTTATAAAAACATAAGAGATTTAAGCTAATAACCCGAGATGAAGAAAAACACTTCTACTTGAAAAGTCGTGGTAAAAATATTTGAACATCCAGAAAAACTTTATGTTCGAATTTTTTCCACAGTTAGAGTTTGATAAAGTCCCTTTTGAAAGAACTGGAAAAAATATTACTTATTGCAGTAAAAGAAAGACCAATACGAATTCAAAGTTATTATTTAAAATATTTCTTTCTCTCCAACCTCGATATTAAATATTTAATACCCACGGTATTTTTTCCTTCTATATTATTTTAATCTTAAAAATGAAATCAGTACCAAGCAGCGTCGAAAAACAAATATTCAAACATTAAATTAACTTGGGTTTCGAAGGTATTTTAAGCAAATTCTTGGTCAAATACCATCACAGAAAAAAATATTCTCTTAATCATTTTTGCAACTCAAAGAAATTAATAGTCGAGTTTAGTTTTATTCTTGTGTTTGGCAGTTGATTTTTTTTTCTCCACTTCTTAATATATATAGGCAAAAATTTCAGTTTTTATCGCTTAAATATCTTTTTTCTAGTGAAAACTGAAGCACTCTCTCGTAAACGAAGTTTCCAATACAGATAAAAAATGAGTAGGATTTTCAAAATAGTAAATGAATGGAATTTTGGACATTTAAAAGATGATTAGAAATTTTGAAAGTTTTTTTTTTATTTATTCATTTTTGAGGTTAGTATTTTTAGAATTTCTTTTGCAATTTAGAATGGAATTTTAGGGAGAAAAAATGAATGTTCCCCCTTCTTTGTACTTTAATTAAGGATAGCGATGATGATTAATTTTTTTTTGTAGCATATTATTGTTATTGCACACAATTTATATTTTAAAACGCCATTATCTTTAGGTTATGTCTGTAAACATTTTCCAATATTATAATGAAGAATCATGTGCGTATCAATGACTTACTAGCCAAGATAGGAACATTTGAGTCATAAGACAACAAACCTGTTCCTCCAGACTCACTTAAAAGTTTTTAAAAATTTCATATTTTTGAGAAATTATTGGATAAACTTAAATCTCAAAACACAGCACAATCAACAGGCAAATCCTGGGCTAATATTCAAGACACTTAGAAAAAGTTTTGTCAATAGCCCCTTAAAGAAACTCGGACAAACTTCAGACTGCAAAAAGGCAATAAATGTATCCTTCCATGTAGTACATTCCAAATTTATAATTCAGGTATCATGAATGCAGAGTATATCTTCTTATAAGCCCAGAACTAGATTAAGTCTCAAAAACGTGGTGGGATAAGCAAACTATACTGGGAATACCAGAGCTTTCCTGAACTCTTTGTAAAGACTGCATCTCTTATGTTCTTTTTCTTGTTGTTTAAACTTTTAACTTCTGTTCCCATGATAATCTTTACTGGTTCTTTTATTAAGTGTTTGTTCTTTTTTATAACTTATCATTGTTCTTGTGGGATACTTGAGCTGATTTATATGTTTGGATTGGTCCTTCCAATAACGTCATATGTAAGAACAACATCATGAGGAATCATCGTTGGATTTCCATAAACACACATGCACTTTCCGAATAAATATATTCGATAAATATACGTAACTTACATAAAAACATACGTGAAACATCATCTTTAACATGAAAAAAGTATGATAAGTTTAGAAAAATTGTAATGAGATAGCTTATATGGTGCCTTCTATTTTAAAAGATTTTATTTCTAATATTAAGATTGACAATTATATTAAATAGGATTGCACTATCTTTTTATTAATGAGTTTAACATTTGAATCTAAAGAGCTACACATATTATTTGCTCATGTCAAAACTAAATTACATAAGTATGTTGTGTTTATTTAATTAAAATTTATGATGCATTGATTATTTATTAAGAAAATAAATCTGATTCTTGGAAAATAAACACTTTATAAAATATTTTTTTTATAAATATTTTGACGTTTGTCAAATATTAAAATTTACTTTAAATTAATGTATTTGATTCGAAAGGTGAAACTTGAGCTGCCATTGTTTTAACTAAGAAAAAATGTTTTTAAATTAAAAACGAACAACACTATAACTGGTTTCATTCGAGGCAATTGTGTGCCAGTGGACTCATTTCCTGTCATTACACCTATAGTGTGAAGGGGGGGGGATTCCTTTCACACTAGGAAACAAATTTAATGAAAAGTTAATGCCGGATTCATCGGTTCCAAGTTACCACGTGTGAAGACTGTAGCTTCCACAATAACCTTTTAAATGAGTCAACTGGTGGGAAGGAGAACGGGGCACCGCAGGGAGCTCCTTTGGACTTTGTGTGAAGAGGCCCTGGCGATCTCTCTAGAACAGCGTTTCTCAAAATATGGAACGCGCCTCCTAGGGGTGCCTGATAACTCTACAAGGGGGGCGCGAGTATATTGAAAAGTCGAAAACAAAAGATTATTTTAAAAAGTATTAATTTCCTGAAAGAAAAAAAATGAATTCGGACACAACAAAAAATTAAATACACATTTACACTGACATAATACACTTATAAATGTATCAGTACCGCATAATGTATTTTACAATTAATTTAACAATACTAAAGTTAAGAGCAAGTTTATTAATTACCAGTGACCTCATGGGTTGCTATTTTTAAAATTACATACAAAAATTAACACTTATCTTGATAATTTGTACGGTTCATAATTAATACCTGACCTGCCGATTTAAAGTTATGCGATTTGCTCCCCAATGCCACTCTTTTCCACGTAGCCATGCGTATGGGATGTATTGGGGAGGGGAAAAAAGGAATAAAGCAAGCAAATTCTCTGAAATAAGTAAATCCTTCGCAAACACTGTTAATGTACTTTTATTGTACTCCAAAGCCTTCTGATTTTTTTATGGATAGCAGCGCACAGAAAAGATCGTACTTCGGAAAGACGTATATATACGTCCGGGGCTATTAACGCTTTGCCTGAGAGAGACGTTTGTATACGCGGGTGACACTTAAGAGGTTTAAGTCGTATTGTAGCTTTTGTTTCAAACTGTAGTATTGTTGAATTCAATAAATTGTTATTGTATGGACGGGGGGGGGGCGAGATAAAAACTATGATTAAATATTGGGTCGAAAATATTTGAAAAGCACTGCTATAGAAAGTCATCCCTGAATCTTTTTACCTTCTGTTAGGTATGGCACAAGTTGGCGCGCATAAAAAAGCCTTATTTCTATAGCGCTTAGAAAATAATTTTTTACTTTACTTTCCTAAAAATGTCCTAGTTCCTGCTAAATTATTATTTCTTATCCAACACTTTGAAAGAAAAATTTTAAGGTTCTTATAAACGAAAAAAAAAACTTTATTTCAAAACGATATTTTATTTATAAAGAAAACAATACTAAAATATGAATATGACTAGTGAAAATAAAAGATAACTAATTCCAAGGGGGGGGGAGACTTTTTCATATACTGAAATATTCCAAAAGAAAAGAGTACTTTAAAGCTCATTTCAAAATTTTTATGTACTTGAAAGAAAATTTACAACAGTAAAAACAACATAAGCCGATTAGATGCATAAAATAGACTCAAGATGAAAAAAAAAAAAATCAAAAACACTTTGATTAAAAAATACAAATTGAAGAGCGTAAATTTTTAAATTCCTTTCTCATGAGTATCAACGATGTTTCCTATTCATCAAAAGTAGCAACTTTTTGTTTTAAAGAATGAAGATTTTACGATTTAGGATCTCCATTTCCTTTTATGATGGTCGCCGAATAAGGGAGAGAAATCGTAAACTTATGAAGCTTTAGTTTCCTGTCTCCTTTACGACGGATCGATTTTTATTCACACGTTAAACACCGACAATAAAGTCACTTACACTCGAGTTATAAAACACTCAATACTGCAACTGTTTTATATTCTTTTCTCAAACTTTTCCTATTACGACGCTAAGTTCTGCGGGCTGAAATTTATTACAAATTTCCGGCAACGTTCCAAACGATTCCTTTTTGACCTTCTTCTTGACGGTTTGAATGGGAATCTGTATTATTTTTCTCAATAAGAAAATTAATTAAATACTCAAATTGGAAAAAATGAAGTATCTGTTTTCTTGCACTATTTTTTTCAAATTCAGAGCACGTAGAAATTTTTTTAAATAACAGGATTGTTAGAATGATAGGAATTATGTAAAATCCCTGGTCGTTAGCCACTTTACTTTGCTGGGTATTTCATGATATTGTATGACTATAGATTGCGTCCTTTTAACTTAATGATATCTGAATACTTGCATTAAATTTTCGATAGTATTAAAAATATTCTTATAGTCATTGTTCCTTGATTTAAAAAAGAGCTTTCTTAATATGGAAGCATATTTATCTTTCACACCCCTGCAACACCCTTTGGGAGTCGATTTCCATAAAACCCGTGCTTCGCAAATCTTTACTCAACTAAAGAAACATGCTTTCCAAATTCAAAACCACTAAGTCTTATCGTTTGTGGCCGCAGTAGCCAAGTGGTCTAAGCATTGGATCATGGCTAGCGTGTCATGAGTTCGATCCCAGTACCACTGAAGACCCGCCGTGTAGGGGCGCGATGCACGTAAAATCTGTCGAGAGCTCAAACGTCCTCCCGTTGGTGTGGTTTAGTAGTTAGAAGAGGGGGGTGCCAGCTCAGGTGTCGTCCGCGTCACTTGACCATGGTTCAAAATTACGCGGACCGTCCCCAAAAGCCCTCGTGTTGCTGAACAGTGTGACGTTAATATTCACTCACTCACTCACTCACTTGAAAGCAGGAATTTATATTTACAGCCCCCCATTAACCCCACCCCTAGTAGTCGATTGCTGTAAAACCCGTCCTTAGTTTCGTTTGCCGTGTATAGATACGCTGTCTGACAAATTTCATGTCTGCAGGTCTAATATTTCCGACAGCCCTAATTTTGTCTATACTTTTGTACCTTTACTTCACTTTGGACACTATTTTTGCAAAACTTGTTCTTACTCCATTTTTACTCAACAAAAGAAATATATCTGTCAAGTTTCATGTCGAATAGTTCCGGAGATTTCGCGACGAGTGGTGTCACTTCTCTAATTCATAAAATGAAATCGTGCATAGGTTTTTAAAAGGTTTTATGAAATAAATTAAAATATATTAATTTAGTTAAAATATATATTGTGGATGGATATTTTGCATGGCATATAGGTATCAGCAAATATTACACATAAATATTTCATGATGCTTGTTAATTTTAAACATGATTAGAGTAATCAGTACAGTAAATTTTTCTGTAATTCATGTAATTACTGTTGGTATTATGTTAAATAAAACGATGTAATCAGTTTCCGAATTTTTAAATAGTTAAAATAATTTTTAAAATAGGAGCTGTTTACATTTTTAAAATTTATTCTACAGTCGATTCTGTATGATTTTTTTTATTTCACACAACAGAGTTTAGCTGCGGAGACAGTTTCTAATTTTAATAAAACGAAATGGATGCAGTATTTGCATCGAAGCTTATTAAAAGGAAAAATCAAATCCCTGACTCTTTAAGGAATTTTTAAAAACCTTTTTTTTTTATTACCATAAAAAATTTTCGACTACATCATAATTAGGGAGATTTTAATAACAAATACTCTATGCCAGAGACGGGGAGCCTTTTTCCATTAAAGACCGCATGTTAGATTATGTAGAAATAAAGGAGACCTCATAGTTTGATATACCTATAAATGCGACTTTTATTAAATTATTGTAGTTTTTTTTATAGATTTAACAAATGAGTTCATTTTTTAGAAATATTATTAAAAAAAAAAACTTAAATCCTTATTTTGCTATTATTTGAGATAATAACTTACAGTATAAAATATGTTTGTATTCACTTACGGGTAAAAATCTGTTTTAACGTTAATTATTGACTACTTTTTTATAAAATTATTAAATTCATAGATACCGTTGTAACTTTCTATATTTCACTGTTGGTATTTTTATTTATGCAAGCATGTATATGTATATATATATATTACAAAAAATAGTTTTATATCTAAGATAACTATAGTCATGATAAAATAGTTTTAGCCACAGAAATACTAGAGCAAACTCCTGAATCAGGATTGCAGGTTTAAACAATGTTTTTCGGCCAACCAACCTTCACCTGAATTCACCTACTTTGCCATAGGGAAAGCAAGAAATTTCTAGAGAAGCTTAGCTATTATTATAAATAAAACCATAATCTATTATTGTAAAACGATAATAGTATAGCCTATAATAGTTACTAAAATATTTAAAATCAAAGTTAAACTATTAGATAAAGACTTACCACGTGAGTACTGCAAAACATATTCCCGGGCAATGGGCAATAACAGTAACGCATAAAATTATTAAGTTTTGGTAAAATAACATTAATACTATATATACACATTTAAAAATTCTATATTTTGTTTTAAAATTTATAGAAAATAATATATATATATATATATATATATATATATGTTACAGTGAAAGACCGAAATCAGAGAATGTCGACATTCACCGGTGAATGTCAACAAATACGTCGGTGAAAGATCGAATATTTCATTACATTCTTGTACACTCGGACCCTCACCGGTGTATGTCGACAATCACAGATATGCTCTGGTGGAGGTCGAAAACAAATCCCTGATGTCGACCGTGGTCGTACAGATAACCGAAATGTGTCAGCAGTTGTTGTTGGAATAGAAGACTCCGACTTCTATAAACTTACGAATGAAAATAGTACCCTCAAGCAGCTTTACGCACGTAATCAGTTCGAAATTTGTAAAGAAAAGCTCCCTTCCATAGATAAGATATATTTTCAAGAAATTTCGCTGAGAGAAGCAGCTGCAGCTAATTCGAGAAGCGGTGGGCAAGGCTATACACGCTGTCATTGCAAAAGGAAGTGTTCCACGAATAAATGCAGTTGCAAAAGCAAGGGCCTCTTGTGCAATTCAAAGTGTCATAATAGTTTAAGTTGTTGCAATAAATAAGATTTGATTCACATAATTTAGTAAGTTTATTTATTATTTATTTCTCATTTAGTACTGTATATTAGTTTTTTTTTTATTTTTTTCTCATTTAGAATGTACTGTATAATTAAGTAAGTTTTTTACTTCTATTATTTTCCTTTCTCATTTTGAAAGTACTGTGTGTTTTAAGTTCTTAGTTATTCCTCTCAGAAGGAGAGGCGAAAAATTTATCGCGACTGAATTACGGAGAAAAAAATATAAATCTCGGACATATTCAACATTTACCATTAGTGCATGGTGAATGTCGACATTCACCGGTGAAATCAGAATAAGGGTATTTAGCAAATATTTTGGACATACACAAGCGACTATGTGTTGTCGACATTCACGGTGAATTCGACATTCTCCAGATTTCGTCTTTCACGGTAACTATATATATAATATATATATATAATATATATATATATATATATATTATTTAACATATCACTCAATAAGTCCCGGGCCTAACATATAGAGTTAGTATTGTTTTGACTAGTGATCAGTAGTCTTGTTCTGACTGTGAAGAGTCGACCAGCGATTAGTTATTGATTAAGCTGTTGAGTAGGACGAGCGAGTGCTTGTGGATAATCCTTAAACATACTTGTATTTTAGACACTGATAGTTGTGTCTGAGCGTCGAAGAAGGCGTGAAGAACTGAGATTTATTCTGTGAATTTTGCTACTGAATCCTGCATTTCAAGGATTATTATTGTTTATTCGACGATAAATTTCCATTGCTCCTGAAAAAGTGTGTTGTTCTCTGAGACTGATTTGCATAAAATCCTCGATCCCCGATTAACGTAAAAGAACTCTCATTCAGTTTCCCTCTCACGTAAACTTTTCACATCCATATCAAAAGCATTCTAGAATACATCCTTTTCCAATAAATATTCCTTACTAGCTTTATGATCGATTAAAGCAAATTTTTAAAATTATGTAAGATTATGTAAAATAAAGAATCTATCCTCATTTTAAGACATTCAGAAACAGATTGAATGTATGATTTTTAGGAAAATACAAACTTTAAAAGAAATATTTTACATTGATCAGATTTTCATAAATATTGGATAGCGATACTTTTTCATAAGCTCAGCGCAGATATAAAAGTTTTATTTTAGCTTCGAAAGGATAATTTAAAGTCGTAAATAAGAATTATGATCGTTTTTCCACATTTATTTTCAACTCGATTTATCTCTTACCTTTTAGTAGCCTCAAAACATTGTTCTAAATTATTGCTATGCATTTTTAGTTTAAAAACGAACCATAGGTAGGAAAAAGAGAAAATATCAGTGGATTAAGCTTATATTTTAAGTAGCTGGTATACCCGTTCTTCGTACGGGTGAATTGAGAAAATAAACAGTACAGATTAAAGAATAAAGAAGTTTTTAATGAGTTAATTAATTATACGCAAATTGCAAATTAAACCAAAAAAAGCTTTTTGCATATCTCAGCTGGGAAAAAACAAATATTTATTGAATTTTTAGTCTGAAGGTCTAATAGCTGATAATAAGTTTTCTTATTTTTATTTTTATCGTCCCATAACTCTCTTGCGGGCTGATTTTAGAAAACACCTTCCTAAGCTGATCTCTCCTCAGTAAAAGTAACACATTGCTACAAATTTTGTGTAATGAATGCTTAAAAAAGTGTAAATAATTTATATCTGAATGTATATTATGTTAATATTACTTTCTAATGTATTTATTTTATGTTAAAATTATAATATTTGCATGCAACCCCGTTCCTTAGATTATAATGGCATTTCAATGGAAAGATAGTGAAAAGTTGGTGATAGAGCCAAGTTGGCATCATTTTTGGTAATAACAGAGGCAACTTGGCGATGGATTAAACGGTGCAGAAGTTGTTTAGCTGTAGCACCACCTGGTGCGGAGCTACAACTAATAGGATAACACATAAACCTTCTCCACAAAACAAAAAAATATACATGCATAATGATCGGTTGAACAGTGTTGGAATGATGCGATTTCATACGTACAGACATACATTTATATATATATATATATATATATATATATATACATATCTAGAAGTGTAAGTTATCGTTTTTATTTTATTTATTGATTGAACGCATTGCTACAATATTTGTGATAAATAGATATTGCTTTAAGATCCTATTTCAGATTCTGCGAACAATATTCACCTTGAAAGTAATTCTATTTGTATGGAGGTTGTGTTATTTGGTTGAAAGTATTGCAATACATTTATATTTTTCATTTTTTATGCAGTTTTTTAGAGAAAGGCTTTTAACGCTCTTATTTCAAATGAGAATAATACTTGCATTTTCTATTAGTCCTTCTGCTGTTGTTTCTTCAAGCATATTATTATTAAATAATTTTGTTATTACATCCCCAACAGTTTTACTTCTTTTTAGATTCTGATTTAAGGGAAAATAAGTATCAAAAACATAATTTGGAGCAAGAAAAATTGATAGAAAAATTACTATAAGATTTTGCGTTTTCCTCTGATTGTATTATTTTTTCTGAATATGATATTTTTTTAAGCTCAACACACTCTTCTAGATTTAAATTTTGCAAAAAACCACCATTATTTTAACATTTTATCATTCAATTAAAATAAATTTTAACCGAATATCTAAATATTTTTAAAATGCTATTATCCCACTATACACGTTTCTTATGTTCATTTAAAATTAAATATATATGGGTTACTAATAAAAATATACCTGTTTCAGCATAAATAACGAAAATAGAGATAAAACCTATATTCGCCACTGAAATAAGTACTATAATAGCTATATGTCCTCAATTTCGTAATGCACTGAGAAATAAAACTGCTTTAAGATTATATTTATTACGATAAAATACTGAGTATATATATCGAAACAAAGTAACCAACAGTTGTTTCTTTTATGGTTGGATATTATATTTACGGCACATATCCAATGAATTTTTCAGAAGGATTTGGGTCTCACTGAGATATTCTTATATTATTTGCTAATATTTCAGTCAGAACATGGAGTGACCAAGTAAAATCAGTTTCGATATTCAGTTCAGAGTTTTTTCAAATCCCCAAATGCCCGGAATGGGCATAGCAAAGTATGTTGTAGAAAAACAATTCACGATTGCTTCGCTTACTAAATACGATACACATAATGAAATGTATAAAGAGTATATATTTTAGGCAATGCAAACTGAATCTATAAAGGGAATTAAGTTAACATCTACAGCATTCTTCGGCTTGGAACTAGAAGAGAAAAAGAGAATGTATTCTACTTTCTCTTATGGAATGCGGTCCTCTAAAGAATATATTTTTTATGAGCATGTCGTTTCCTAACTGAATCATAAACTTAAAAAAAGATTGGATGAAAAATGTAAAGCACACTCTTAACGTAATAAAATGGCTATGTTTTAATGATTAAGTCATAATTTAGTGCTTATCTCGGTCTTTAAACGTCTTTTAATTTCACTTAAATTATCTTAGCCTGTGTAGGAATGCAGATTAAAATTAATTTTTGCAATGTGCTTCATATAAGAAATAGTTGTCTTTAGTGTTCAGTGAATATATATATTCTGGAATGAGTATTTTGGATAGTTATTACCAGAATAACTCTGAATGGAATTATATCTGAAGTAATAATGTTCATAATGAAAAGCAGTTTTTAAAATTTTATTATTCACGGGATGAACCATAAAACATAAATTTTCAGTGATTATAAGCCATGAAATGTATCACATTTAAAGCAATGTATCCGTAATTATATTGATATATTGTTTAAAAAAGCAATGTAAACTGTGTCATGAAAGCCTATTGTATTCAAAATATTTTTGATTCTTTTTCCGAATGAGCCGAAATAAATGTAACCATCTCCTTAAGGTATCCGATTACCCTTAAACTATGAATTTTGACAAAAATTGACAAATTTTTTTTATGATTTTATTTTTTGGACCATCTTATTAGATTTATAAAAACACCAAGTTTATCATTTTCCGTTTACTAGAACAAAAACTACAAGTGTTTTAGTAAAAGCAGATGCCATTACTTTAAACAAGATGTCATACTTTAAAACGCGTTTTACTTGAAATGTGATTTATTGAAAATAATCAAACGGGGGGGGGGGAGTCAGCGATTGCTAAAAAAGTTTCGAAAATAATTAACTCAATTTTTTTTGTAAGTTCTGTAAAATAGCAGAATTGTTTTAACCTTCATATTTATCAATCACTGTTTTATTACAAAATTTTCAGTCCCTTATGTGAATATAATTATTGTCTTTTTAAGCATTTTAATATAGTAACCGAGATAAAGTGCTCTAGTTTTTGTAAAAAAGAAAATATCTCTTATCCTGAAGGTCATTTCAAAATTAAATAATACAGCAACATACATCAGATTGAAAAAATTGAAAATTTGTTCATAAACCTTGGGTGCAGAATGGGCCGCGTTTATGCTATTTTCTGTCAATTTCTATCTATGTTTTCCCATTTTAGTAATAATAATTCCTTTTTCTCTCCTTAATTTTAGAACATTTTTCTTAAAATGCACTAAACAAATCTAAAAATAACAAAAAAATCCCCATTTTTTTTTTTTTTTAAAGTTGTCGCAACCAGTCGAATACTTTAAGTGAGGATAAATAAATTTATTTATTAGAGAAAAATCTTTGTTTATGAATTATAATATATGCAAGTATTTAACAAAAAGGGTATATGCTCATTAAGAAGTTTTCGCATAATGTTACTCATTGGGAACAGATTTTAAAAGAACACCTTTTTATATAAATAAATGTTGGAGTCTTACTTTTAACATTCCCATCATCTACAGAACTGGCTTAATTTTTTATTAAATTCTCTTTGAATTAAACAATTTTCTCTAATGAAAAATCTATTCAATACTTCATCTAATGTATTCTAATGCTAAATAAGAATTCATTTTTCATGTTAAAGAGAAGAATTGCGTTTTATGGAATGTTTCCAACTTTTAAGAACGTAGTACAAGGCTTCTCAAAATTCAATATTTGCGACCCAATTTTTAACCATAATGTTCATCGTGCCCCCACCCATACAATACCCCAATGTATTAAATGCAATAATAATGTACTTTGATACTAAAGCAACAATACGACTTTAATTATAAACCGTTCAAATTATAACGATATTAAATTTTGTATTTGTTACTTTTAAGTTAGTTATATAGGTATTTTAAGTAATTTTTACACATTTTAAGTAATAGGATAAGTATTGTGTTACTCTTCTTTCCCTAATTTTTAAATTGAAACATATTGCAACGTGTTTTGCTTCCTTTGAATACATTAATAATTGTTTAAAAATAATCTTTTATTTTCAATTTTTCGACAGGCCCGCTCCCTCTGGGGGGGGGGGGTGCACCTCACAGCTTGAGAAACTCTGGTGTAGTATAATCAATTGATAAATGTGCTACAACGTCTTGAATTTGTGAAATAAAATTAGGACACCTTACTGCCTGAACTTATCCACCAAAGTTTCTTTCAGGATCGTGGGCACGAAAACAGATTTGAAAATGAAACTAATTATTTTTATTTTCTTTTATAATTAGAAAAACTTTTGAGATTGCTACACTTTTTAAAATGCTCTTCTCTAATTATTATTTTTTTTTTGTTAACGAATGATTTGAGTTTTCATTTAATCAAATTATAAAGCGTAAAAAAGTTTACAATAATTAGAGTTCTGCTGTATAACAAAAATATATTTCTGTAAAAACATATTTTCTATACCGCTAACTCACATAAAATTGTTGATTAACTTAAAATTTTCAAACAAATTATTTTTTAATGTATCCTTCAAATTTAAATCTGTCTATTTTGTTTTTCTTGTAAAGTTTTGAGTTGACTTTCCTTAAGCATTCTTTCTAAAAACCTTTTTTACGATTTGCTCCAAAGAATTAGTTTTTTTTAAAAAATTAATTAAGGGAACCGTGACGCAAAACAAGCAAAATTTTGATTTTCGAAGGACAAAACAAAAGGGCTTCCAAAAGAAAAGGACTCCATAAAAACAAAAAAAAATTGTGCCACACAATCTACATACTTTTCTTAATGTACTGTAACATAAAATTTTTAAATGTGAGCAATATTTTTTAGAAATATAAGGATTTTTGAAAAAGTAGACATTTTAAAAAGTGCTTTCGTATACATGGTGTTGATTAGGTACCTGTGTTTTCCTTTTATAACATATAAAATAACAAACCATGCTGTTTCAGTTACAAAATTGTACCTTTATTTAAATGTTTTAGTTTTTTTTATATTTCATTGCATAGAAATTTAAAAAAAAACTCGAATCTCAATTTTTTTTAATTTTGATAAAAATGGTAATTTTTTTCAGAAAATTGGCAGTAAAAATAAAAGTACTAACATTTCAGGAATTAAATTAGTAGCATTAAATACATTATTACTGTACAAAAGCTCATACCAAATTTCACTAAAATATAACAAATAGATTTTTCTACGGATGTACCTAAAAACTAGAAAAACACATTTTGAATCATTTGAAAAAAACTAAATAAAATGGTACAGCTTACTAAAATTTGATATTTAAATATCCCAAATTTGTATTCAACTTGCGTGAACACTTCTAAAGCATGCTTCTTCCTTTTATTTTGCCTTTCAATAGTCTTGGCCTCTTTGCTGGCTTTTTAAACTGTCATCTCGGTTTCACAAATTCTAACTTTGTCAATTTTTCGAAGGCCTTCACAAGTGTTTATCCCAAGATTTATTTTTAGTGCTCTTAATAATTTTGTTCCTGCATGTGCATCTTCATTAAAGCATATCACCGTGTCCATTACACCAATTTGCAATTTTTTTTTTTTTTGCTCACGATTGTGTTTCTTGGAACTTAATTCCATACACAGTAATTGAAGCTTTCATTTGGGTTCTGGGTACGATCATGCAAACATTTTAGTAAAAGTTCTTTTGCAGTTAAGTCTCTAAAAAAATACATGTTTTAGAAATTATGTATATGTTTGTAATTATGTTTTTAATCTTGACAAGAACTGGTTCTGTGAGGGAATGTTTGTAGATATACTTTTCTCCAGATACAAAAGACAATTGTTTTAACCACCATAGCTGTTGTTTACATTTTAAAACTGCAATTACTCGTATATTAAGCTATACATGTTATACATTTTGGGAATCAGCATTAAATTTAGGTTTTTTAAAGATAAAAAAAAAATGATTTTCCGAACGTGAAAAACGTCTTGGTTCCCTTAAACATGAAGTTAATAAATATTTTTAAATTTAAAAGTAACGAATTATTATGTAAATGATGATACATTACAAAGAATTAAATGCATACGGAGAAAAACTAAAATTTAGAGTGCGAGTACAACAAAGAAATATTTCCAACAAAGAAGAGCTTTTTAATGCACTTTAAAATTCACCTAACATGAAAACTTTTATATATGTACATTTTAAATACTTTCGGAAACATCATTGAATTATTCAGACGAAGAAACTGTTTACTTACGTACATCAAGAAATGATCCTTTAAAAGTTTTAAGTGTACCTTCGGAACCTAACGTAACTAATCCTACTGTGATCCAAAAAATATTCCTTTAAACTTCTTTAATGTATTTGAAAATTTTCTTTTTGTAACCGAAAATACGTTTTCTTTCACTTAAATGTTTTTTCCGTACCGTTTATAAGACGCCTTAAAAGCTTTTACTATTTTTCTTGTGATGTGAAATTGCTTAGAAGATACAACAGTTATCTTTCGTCTAGAATCAAAAGATTATGCAGTAGCCTTGTGTATTTATCCATTTTCTTGCGAAATCAAATACATTTATTTGTTTGTTTATTTTTCATGAGGAATTTATTGTCTTTAATGTATTTGTGGATGCCAAGATTTTTGTATCTATTTTGCATAACATTTATAGTAGTCGCGATACCAGAGTGATCGTGGATAGCGTTGTCTACAGTCTTAAGTTTGCGCCCTTGTACCACCATTGCGTTTTGAGGCTCTAACACTCATTAAAGCCTCCCATCCGGTATAGTGGTTAGTGAAGCTGACTGAGATGCCGTAGGGCCTGGGGTCGAATCCCGGAGAAGGCATGGAAATTTGTAATGTAAATCTTCGTGACTTTAAATTCCTTGATAAAGTATGCTTCATACTTACTTCTGTAAGCTCCCTTGTGATGTAAAAATTTTAAAAAAACTCAATAAATATGACAAAGCCCTTAAATTGGAATGGTATGGAAATTTGGAGAGTGCTTTACCAGCTAAAGCATCGTTATCAATTGACCGAAGTTTTAAATGAAAAAGTTCATTGCCAATAGCTCTCGATAGTGTAATGGGTCTATTAGCGTACCTTTCCCTAATCCTCTTGGGGAAATTCTATTAATATAAATATTGTTCTATTGAAAACTTTCTCCGGAAGAAGATGCGATAAATGTAAATCATGTCGTATATTTAATCATTAACGTTACAGGCTCGATAAGAGTGAGAGAGGCTAGGAGTTAGATGATAAAAGTTAGTGTCTAACGTAAATTAATTAAAAGCTAGACGAGAGAGGCTCGTTGATTAATTAATTAATATATAAGATTCATAACTGACAGTTCAGTTAGTAAGATATTGACATTAGATTCTAATTGACCACAAGTTGATTATTGGAAATTGGAATTATGACTATTTCCAAACGTGACTTTATTTATAATTAAGTATTAAATACCTCATCTTCCTCGCTTTGGCTCCAATACTTTATATATGTGCATTTCCTTCCCTGGGTTTGTATATATATAAAATGATAAATAAACTATATTTTTTTGTTTTGGCTGGTGTTCATTCTGACTCCCAATCATTAAGATATTTCAGGGGAAATCTCTTATACAATACCTTCGAAATGGGAAGGGTGAGAGAAGTGTGCGAAGGAAAAATATTCATAAAATGAATTGTTGATTGGGAATAAATAGACCCCGCTGACCATGTGTGGGAAGCTTTTGAGAGACACCTGGTGAAACGATAGTATCCTCAGAAGAAAACCAGACAACTGATACAAACTCTTATTGAGGAAGGAGAACTTTTCTCTGAAGAACCCTTGGATAATTTGGTGTTGAATATGAATAGATGGTACTACTCAACCACTGTAGTAAAGGGAGTTATATCCCTTATTAAGGGGTTTCGGTTTGTTACTCTTTCTCTTGAGCAGCTAATATTTTGTTTCAACGTGACTTTATAAATAAACTTTTCTGCTTTGTCCCAAGCTGTATGGTCTGTAGTAAGATTTTCATTTCTTAGGTTATTTTTTGCGGAACTCCACCCAGATAATTGATTTTATTCCGTAAATATACAAATCACATCTTTTGTATAAGAAAAATAATCTTGACGTTTAAATTTATTCTTTACGATACTTTGCATACCAATTTTTTTCAATATTTCAAATTAAATCTTCGGCAATTTTCTTTTTGATACAAATTAAATCGTAGTATGCCTTGATTTTGAAGTCCAATTGAGCTTCTTTTTCAAACTGCTCGCCACCTTAATAATTAAATTAGCTCTTTCTCGGGAATGAGATTCACGTCACCAAATACGGTGATTTGGCCCTCTTTGACAAACAAATTTATCTATTGAAAAAAACTATTGAAAATTGTTGACATGAATATTCTTTCTACTTGTAAATCAACATTTTCACCACAAGGCCAATCCATTTGGCTGAAAATAAAATAAAATCTAGGCTATTCGTAACAATACATATATGCTAAAATCAATTCATAACATACTATATTACTGTATTTGCTCGAATTTAAGCCGCTCCATTTTCCCAGTATTAATGCTATGGAAAATCGAATGCGGCTTAGAATCGAAGGCAAAGCATTTGTTGAATGGGAGAAATTGAGTTTTAACTCCTTTCAAAAGGAAAAATGTAAACGTCCATTCTGATCACTTGCATCATGACTGATTCCCTTCTGCAGTTTAGCTCTAGTATTGAATCTATCCCAAACATCGTTGTCTACTCGTAATTAGGAATTTTATTTTTGTATGCGCTTTCTTTAATCGCTTAAACATTGAAGATAACGGTAATATCATCAAGACGAGTTCACTATGAAGCAAGTATGAAAAGGGTGGCAATTTTATATGCAGAAAAAAGAAGGAAACAGAGAAGTGGCAACTGAAAATTTGACATGGATGAAACAAATATACGTCGATGGGGCAAACAAAATTTTGTCAAGTTTGCTTGCAAATGTTTCACAGTCTTTAATAATTCTTTTATATTTTTCTATAATACATTCTTTTAAAAAAATTGCATAGCAAATGCATTTGATGGCATAAAAGACTGCAACGTGTGGGAAAATGGAGAGGCCGGAACTAATTCCGAATTCAGTTTTGGCAATAGGAGTGACTAATTATATTAGAAACATGATACTGACGTTTAGAGTAATTATAGATTCATGTATTGATTTGAAAGTTTTTAATACTGGTCAGATAAATTAATTATTAACTTTTTTTATTTCTCATTAAATTTTCTAAAAAATTTCTTAAGTAGTGGATATTGAGAAACGTTTTACATAATTTATTTATTCTCAAAAACGAGTAAAAAATTAGCGGTGCGGCTTAGAATTGATGATGCCTTAGATTCGAGTAAATACGGTATATATACTGCATCCAAATTGAATTTTTGGTTGCTTTAATGATTTTTCTCTTTAATATTGGATATATTATTGTTAATTACTTCTAATCATGTATTCATTGGTTAACAGCAAGATTTCTACTTTTAAAATATATAAAAGAAACACTCTTGAAAATACTTTGGCAGCTGTCTCAACAAAGAGGGGACAGAAACACCCACAATAAGAACGTAAAATATACAAAATATTCATCTGAAAAGCTTTCAGATTTTGCATTCTAGCACACCAATACAAAAACGATATTTACTCTTTTGGGGGTACGAAAAGCTTGCAAAGATAACTTTTTTTTTAAATAGCAACAAAAAACTATATTTATATAAATAAAAAATTAAACTACTATAAGAGGTTGACGCATATATAAGAGGTATACGCTATTTCGGTTGTTTTATTTCCCGATATGACACAAAAATCATTATATTTTTTTGCTAAGTAAGCAAATACTGTATTATGAAATAAATGGAAAAAAAAAATGGAAATTGTATCTTCAGTGGAGAGAGAGTGAATGCTAACGTTGCACTGTTCAGCTACGCGAGGGCTTTTTGTGATGGACCTCGTAATTTTGAACCATGGTCAAGTGACACCTGAGCTGGCACCTCGCTCTCTTAAGTACCACACCACACCAACGGGAGGACGTTTGAGCTCTCGACAGATGTAATGTGCATCGCTCCCCTACACGGCGGGTCTTTAGTGGTATTGGACTCGAACTCGTGACATGCCAGCCACGATCCGACATCTTGACTACTAGGCTACCGCAGCCACTCTTCAGTGGAGAAATCACAATTTTTAAAGTCAGTGGGCACGCTCATATGTGTTGCACAAGTGAGAGTTACTTAATGCTGATCTTGCTTTAACAGATGTATTCTGAGAATGATTGTGTATAAATATGATTACACTATTTGGATCTAAGGCAAAGTATGTTCCTTGAAGTAAATCTAATGGAATTTTTTAGCAGTCATCTACGGAATTTCGAATTCATTGCCAGTTTTGAAAATTTCCTAAGAAATCTCCTATGTTTTTTATCATTTCTCTAAAATGGTATGAGTTGTATTTTTGTAGACCTTGAACTCACAGAGGGGAGAGCTTAAGGCCATATTATAGAAGGGGTGGATATCGAAGAGCTACACTTTTTTCAATGATTGCCTCCATTAGTTAACTTTGCATCTGAGAAAACTAGGAAGTACTAAATAAAAATCAGTATGTATGTTAAAAATATAGTGGCAATATTATTCAATTCATATAACTGTGTTAATTCCATATTTCCCATAGATGCACATACACACTGAAGTACATTTAATTTTAAAATCAGTTTAAGGTGTCTCAGGGGTGTTAATTTTGTCCCGAAGGGTGAAAATATAAACAATTTTCAAAACAGGTATACTTCTTTTAAATTTAAATTAAATAATTCGGATCTCTTACACATTATTTACAAAGGAGTATGGTTTCAAAAAAAGTACAAATATTTGAAGTATAATCATAATTTAAAAATTATAAGCATATGCAAATAAGAAATAATTTTGTAATAAATATTAAGTCATTTTTGCGTTGCGCACGCCATATTCTAAAATAGTAGCCTTTGATGTATAAAACTTTATAGAATTATAAAATGTATCATACTCTTTAAACCCTACTAATTTAAGAATAATATATCTTTTGTATTTCAAAATATTTCAAAAATATTAAAATTTTTTTTAAAAATATTTGAAAATGTAATTTTTTTAAAAAAATATATAATTTATTATTATATTTCTTTAAAAATATTATGGAGTAATAAGGATACATTTAACTTTATAAATCAACTTGTTGCTAATAATTAAAGGTAATACTTTAGAAAATAACATGCGCCACTTAAAATTTAATTAATATTTCTTATAGAAATATTTCTTATTTTCATATGCTTATAATTTTTAAAGTTATGATTACATTTTAAACATTTTACATTTTTCTGAAATCCCATTCAGAAAAAGTAATGTGTAAAAGATTCGAATTATTTAATTTTAATTTCGAAGAGTTTTATATTTTGAATATTTTTTATATTTTCTGCCCTTTAGAGAAAGTTAACACCCCTGAGACCCCTTAATGAAACAAATGTACCCTAGCACATTTTTCTACAATTCGAAATCAAGTATTTCCTTGCTTGTGAGATTCTCAACATAGTGTGCAAGTTAATGTCAGTCAATTTGTACTTATGTTTACTCTTGTTGATCTCCATGAAAGAAAAATTTTGCACAAAAATATATATTGATCCAAATATAGAGAACCTTTTCCGTCAATTTTATATTCTCACTTTCTTGACGGACCACTGTTTGCACACCCTGGCCTTTGATAGAATATCTGCAATCCGTTTATTTTTAAACATTATTTTGCCTACTCACACATGGTAAAATTAATATTTTCAAAATATACTGAATACTGTAATTATATTGTAAATATAAAGTTTATAACAAAAATATTATTTGAATTAAATCGTAATTTAATTATAAGAAATATAATAATCTAAAAATAGAAGAAAGCATTTTTTAATAACTTATTTTTTAAGCAAGTACTTCTAAAAAAATTTGTTCCTTAAATTCATTTACATTTAAGTTTTCCTACCTTTATCGTTAAAGTTATCATACAATTCAATTATATATAGTATATATCATTATAATGAATTTTAGATTATTATAATAATGGTGCATTTATACATAATATAATAATTTATTATATCTTTTTATTTATTTTATTCATAATTTTGTGTTACATAAAGTTACTCTCTAAAAACTCTTATAATACAACAAATCTTTAATTTAAAGACCTCTTTTTGCTCTTTCTTCTTCAATTAGTCCACTTCCCCCTCCCATTCCATACATTTTTTTTATAAGATTACTTAGTTAAATAGTTAACAATTGTACTTCGAAAGGAATTCAATATTTATTTATTTTAGATATAAAACATCGAAATGAGCTATTTTTTAAGTTTTCGTTCCAGTATACATTTACCCACTCGATTTTCAACGTGTAAAAGAATTGGCTTCGATTCCGTATTATAGAAAGTTCATACACCCCCCCCCCTCCCTACTTAGTCAGAATATTTTTAAGAAACCATTTTAAACTCTACGTTTGAATACGTGCAATATTTATTGCAGACACTTAAGAACCGATTGATGGATGGCGAGGTTATGAATAAATGAATAGAAACAACTGCCAAAGAAATGATAAATGCATTGACGACCAAAAAAATGATGAATTACAAAAGTGCAGACCTTTTTTTAACCTCGCACATTACATGACTCTCTTTTCAATGTTAAAACTTCTTAAAAATGTATGACATTCCAGTAGACATCAGATAGAAAAGGTTAAAGTTTTTCTGGGTTTTTTTCGTTTTTAAAACATAAATTTGCAATTAAGATCTAAAAATAAGAGTGTTCAATGAAGCTTTAAGATGTAACCGATGATATTAAGAAGCAAAATTTTTCTGATTGAATAATTAAAGAATTAAATTTAAAGGACAAAGGGTCAATATTTGTACCAAAAAAATAGTGTTTTTTAAAGAATTGATTAAAAATTAAGGAACTCCGTCCTTTTTTTGATAGGTTTCTAAACACAATACAGTTTGTCAAAAATTATTAACGTTGTGTGTTGTTATTTCTTACCTCAGATGGTGTAACTCAGCTACAGCATCTCCATAAAACTAAAAATCTCCAAAACATCCAGAAATAAGTCAAAACCTCGTCATATGAAAAACTCAAACAATTCAGAATATGAATGGGAGAGGCCTGATCAGCCTCGCACCTATGATTCTCTGGAATGACTTTCCGACCCTGTTGAAAAGTCAGAGACTTGATGCAGCCACTAAAAAAGCGCGACAGAGACGTCTGCTGATACCTAGAGATATTAAGTTGGTTACACCAACGAGGTTTCCCCCCAAAATACCAAGGGTGAGCAGGGGGTATTCTCCAAAATGCATTCAATTCTATCCTTTTATTAGAGGAGAGTTCAGCAAAAGTTAGACAAGTGTCACCCAGGAAAGTGTCAGCAGTGGCAGACTTGGCCAAACTATCGGCTATCTCGTTACCATTCAATCCAATATGGGAGGGGACCCATTGAAAGTATATACAGTGTCTAGAAGAAAGTTGAACCACAACATCCAGAATATTTAGGCTTGTCATATCCTCAACAGTTGTCCAACGAGAAAGTTGCTGTATAGAAGCACGGCTGTCAGTTAAAATCCAAATGTCCCTGAAGACAAGGTGAGAAGCATTTTCTATAAATCACAATCCCTTATAAATTGTAATAAGTTTAGATCTAAAACAGAACAGTATCAACGTCAATCACTGGAGTAAGTTCTCTTGTTTACAGACGAGAGGTTTGTGTGTGTGTGTAAAGAATCATCGTTTAAGTAGCGTAACGTACACCCCTGCAACCCCTTTATCGCGGGGAGGCAGGGTTCTAGGGGAGGAGTCCTAATATTCTCCGTTAACGCCCCTGCTTCTTTCTCCCTTATCACAAAGCTGTCTCCTGTTCAACGTGTGAACAACCTGTTATCTTGTGATTCTCCAATGATACTCGTACATTGTCATGGCAATCATTAACAAAAACAAAAGAAAAGCAAACATAGTTGTGAATGCATAGTTCTAGAATTCCTCTATAATTCGTGAATCTGAGGGGAGAGTCAGAGGGAAAATAGTTCTACACTCAAAAAAGCCACTGTAACACCGTGCTGTAGAAAGAGAACTGAAACCTGTTTGACATTAGTAAGACCTGGAAAATATATATTTTTTTTCGAAAAATTGAATTGTAGTGACGTTAATATAAAGGAATCACACACATACCAGGAACTTTGATAAAGGAAGGTGAATTTCCATGGCAGTATGTTATGCATTCGAAACAAATTTTAATAAAACACTCAAAATACTTAAAACAATCATTTAATAATTTCTTCTTTTGTAAAGATAATTGCATGAAACATTTTTCCCGTGTGTCGAATATTTCAAAAAATCCTCACAATTTTACTTCAATATTTAAAATAGTAGTAAAATTTTGAAATTTGAAAAATTTCTACTTTTCTGTCTTTTTTCAACATACAACTATCTTTAAAAAGGCTACATTTTCGTTTCCGGGGACTAAAAAATTGCAGCGAAAGAACTGAAAACTGAGTGAGTGATTTTTAAAATCGCACTGTTCGCCTATTCGAGGGTTATTGGCGATGGACCTCGAAATTTTCAACCATGGTCAAGTGACGAGGACGACACCTGAGCTTTCACCCATCTCTAATAATTAGAACACCACACCAACGCAAGAACAAATTTCGAAAAAGGGAGTTTTAATGACATAGTTAAAGAAATCACTCTCATCGTGCACATAAGTGCTATCGGCCTGAGGGAAATACGAAATTTCCATGGGGATGAAGTTATTCACTCGGTAAAAGCCCGTGCAACACCGGGCTAAGCGGAGAGGAAAGAAACAAAGAAATCAAAAGTAATTTCGAAAAATAATATTGGAAGTGTTGAATTTGTGAACAGAAGGGAAAATGTTAAGCGGCAAAGCCATGACAAGCACTCACGGGTCATGCACTCACATCGTACGCGTCAAAAACCACACAAAAGTGTTGGCGTCAAAAGAAAGGAGGAAAATAACATTGGGATTAAGTTATACTCTCGGTATAACTTAATCCCCATGTAATTTCACATATGCACATATGTATGCACTTGGTAAAAAGCCCGTGCAACGCCGAGCCATGAAAGCTAGTTCTCTATAATTCGTGAATGCAATATTAATTCCATGGAATTGTTTTCTCAAATTTTTGACTGTTGCTCTCATTGAAATAAATAAATGTGTGTGCTCAAGACAATTCAAACTAGAAAAATACCTCTTAGATCATTTTTCCCCCTTTCGATTTCAACAAGCATCTGTAAATATTTTTCACATATCTAAAAGCTCGCAGAGTAATAAGAAAATAGACAAAACACTTTATATATTTATATTATTTACAGTGATTTCTTAGCTTTCCTGTAAATACCCATGCTTGGATTTGAGAAGAATTTAGAGCAGGGGTGGGCAAACCTTTCCAGGATACTCTTATGTTTTTAAGGTGTTGTGGTCTACCCAGTGGCGTAGGTGTGTGGTTAAATATGTATTTTGTATGTTTTCCTTTCTTAGGAATTATTTTCAACCTTCTACCTCCCTTTTAAAATATTGCAGATTACTTTTATTACAACAAAAACTCAAGTAAAACATAATTGTCCAGTTGAATGGTTGAACAACTATGAACGACAGCTAGATCGTGGGCGTATTCAATGCAGCAAATGGAGAACATACGTGAACCGATACATTTAAAATTGACGCATGTGCTTAATTTATTCGCTAACCGAGTTCCGCACCTTCGCGGGATATGATATAAACACGAGAACCCAATCCCGTGGAAGAGCGGTGCGTAGGATGATGTTTCAATAGCCAATCCCTTGCTATTGCGGGAAGAGTTGATCATCAACATTTATTCTGTCCTTCAGTCGGCAAGTGGGGAAAAATTCATTAAAACGGCTGACGGCACAATGATTACTCTTTTTTTTCTACATCGGCAATGAACGTGTGAAGAGTCATCGTTCGCTTCCAACGAAGGTACATGTTTTGTTTACACATTTATCCAATCAATTGCTTATATAAATACAGTCTCATCGATAGTGAAAAGCCGATTCTTCAGTCTAGCCGGCGTCGGTGTTCCATAAATGTATCTTTTGGTTTGCTTGTCTTAGGTCTCAGTAAAGGTGGACACCTTAAAATGTCTTGGCAGTCCCACAGTCGACCTCGATCGACTTAATACTTGTCTCTGATTTTGAGAATCTGCAGCAGTGATATTCAACCTGCAGCCCGCTGACCTTTTTTGAGTGGCTTAGTCATAGCCCATTGTACTAAGAAAAATAAAATTATTTAAGAATAATGTACAAAAATATATAGGGGAAATTTTCATCAATCAAGCAATCAAATATATCAATTTATTTTTCTTGATAGTAGAATGTAAAGAAGAGGCTTGGTCATGAATGAAAGGAAATCGAAACTACACCCGTGACTCATTAAAAGATGCATAAAAGTAAATATTTTTTGTGTGTGTTTTACAGAAAGGTTAATATAACACTAAAATGAAAGCCAAAACCTGAGTTCTAATATTTTGATTATTTTTGCTTTGGTCTTATAGGGCCGGGGTGGTCAACACGCGCCTCGCCTTGGATAAATTGCGACCCGAGGATTGAATACAACTATACAAAATGCAAATATTGTGTGCATTACTTTTTGTCTTAAGTATAGTATATTGTAACGAATAATTCCCATAACAGTTTCTATTTTATCACGTCGCCTCTATTTTCACCCAATAAAGGTTTGTAATGGGTCCAAGTTTAAGATGTATGTATATATATATTTTACTAGCTGTTACCGCCCGCTTCGCTGGGTATTTCATGATGTTTTATAAATTTTTACTGCTTATGTATAAATTATTGATATCTAAGTCCTAGCATTAAGAATTCGATTGTATTGAAAAATATATTTAGACCTGTAACTGTCACATCTTGATAAATAAAAAGGGCAGAACTCCTCTAATTTGTATTTTCTAAAAATCTCTAAAATTGAAGTATAGAATGATGTTTGCTCTTTCGTAACCCAAAAACCAAGTGGATTCCGCAAAACCATTTTTCGCGGTGGATCTCTACTCCGTAAATTGAACATGCAAGCCAAATTTCAAGTCTAAATCAAACAGAAAAAAACAAAAGTTTTACTATCAATATCCCCGTAATCCCGTGTGTGTTGAGAGCCGTTTTCCAAAATAACCTCTCTTAGCGGATTTCAATTCAACAAAAGAAAAATGCAAACCAAATTTCATTATTATAGTCCTTGTAGCTCGAAAAAGGATTTTTTTTTTGTGTCAATACGTCCCAGTAACCCTGCACCCTCCGCAGAACTTTATTTACTTAAAATACATTCTTAGTGCATCCCTATTGAACAAAAGAAACATGCTTAAAAAATTTCAAGTATATGGGTATAACAATTAAAACAGGAATATTTTTCTGTAACTCATCTTGACCCCTCGCAACCATCCTTAGGGGTCAATTTTCGTTTTACTCTTTGTTAGAGGAATTATATTCCATGAAAGGAACATGCTTACCAATTTTCAAGCAGGATGATCAAATAGTTTTAAAAATGGAAATATTTATCGATTACGCTTCTTAATCTCCCAAAATTAAACTTGGTAGTTGATATTCGCAAAGCCCATTTTGTAGCTGCTCTCTACGAAAGGAATCTGCTTATCAAATTTCAAGACTGTACGTCTAATAGTTTAAAAATGGGGATAATTATCTATAACGCCACTTGAGCCCCCGCAACGCCACTTCGGTGTTTGTTTTCACAAAACCCATTTTGTAGGGAATTGCACTCTATGAAAGGAATCTGCTTAGCAAAATTTGTGCGTCCAATAAATTAAAAATGCAAAAAAAAATTATCAATAACGCCCCTTGAACCCCCGCAACGCCACCTAGGGGTCTATTTTCACAAAACACATTTTCTAGTGTATCTCTATCCTATGAGAGGAATCTGCTCACCAAATTTCAAGACTGTGCGTCTAATAGTTTAAAAATAGAAATAATTACTTATATCTGCCCTTAACCCTCCGCAACACCCCTTGGGGTCAATTTTCCCCAAACCCGTTTTGTAACGGATATGTACTCCATGAAAGAAACATTCCAACCAATTTTCAAAACAGGTAGGTCAATTAGTTAAAAACGAAAAAATTTATCTATTACGCCACTTCATCCCCCGCAACGCCACTTAGAGGTCTGTTTTCCCAAAAACCTTCTTATAGCTGATCTCTACTCTATGAAAGAAATCTTTTTTTCAAATATAAAGACTGTGCGTCTAATAGTTTAAAAATGGAAATAATTATCTATAACGCCCCTTAAGTCCCGGAACGCCACTTGGGGCAATTTTCACGAAACCCATCTTGTAGCGTATCTCTACCCTATGAGAGGAATCTGCTTACTAAGTTTCAAGACTGTACGTCTAATAGTTAAAAAATCGGAATTTATAACGCCCTTAAACCCCCCACCCCCGCAACACCCCTTGGGGGTCAATTTTTAAAAACCCATTTTGTAGCA
>BMAO01012329.1:0-16501 GCA_019973975.1 Trichonephila clavata
TTGATTCCAATATAATTGATTAATCAATTTTAAGCACAGAAAGGAGAACACTACATATTCGATCTTGGATTTGTCACTCTGTTTTAAATCTTCCTTCCACACACACAATTCTGTTTTCATTCTTGATTTCCATTCCCTATTTCAATATGTAACGAATAAAATTACTAATTTTTCCATCTTCTCAATTACATCTACTGAAATTCATTAATTGAAAAACAAGAATTTCTTAATATTTGCTTAGTATATTACACTAAACCCTAAAAAATTCTATAGTGATTTAACGATATATCGATAAAAAAATAGTAATTACTTTAGTATAATTAAATCGCTATTACCTTTAACAATCAGAAGCAATTTTTATATTAAAATTCAGACACAAATAGTGTAATTCAAAATATAAATTTTTAATAACAAAATTAAATTTTAGAGAAAAATATTCTTAAAGAAAATCAAACTTCTGACAAAAAGAATCGATAACATTCTCATCAACCATTCTAAATAGGGAAAAGTTATATCCTTAGGAAAACAGAATACGTAGGGAAATTCGTTGGAATGTGCAGGCATCCATCAGAATGTGGATTAAGGGGAACTGCGTGTCGGAGCATAAAAGTGACCAATATGGGTACGAGAGTATCCGTCAAGAGGTGCGTCACCCTTCTGCAGACGATTTCCGGGGTATCCCAAAGGTTCCATTCGGATACACCCCCTCATGGCTGACTGCAACCTGAGACAACATCTCGGCTATGGGTACGGAAGTCGCGTAAAGTAGGGAATTTTTTATTGATTAGGGACTGAGCTTAGTTTTAGATGTTTGCTTTATTGGGGATTGGGAGATATTTGAATTTTTAAAGCCTTTGGTATAAGTTATGAACTTCTCGGTTTGAATGAAAGATGAAGGGAAATATCTGTTGAAGCAGTGATTGTGGCCGGATTACAGACGCATTGGAAGCAGAAATATTTTTAAAAGAAACGCCAAAGCAGTACTTCACATAAGAAATTGATATCAAATTAAGGCATCAATCACATAATACATATATTTGAACGTTTCCACACATAGTTTTAATAATTTTATAAGAATTTTTAAAATTATTTGGGTACGGATTCTTATGTAGCTGCGTAATTCTAACAGTAATAATGTAAAAATGATGTTAAAAAAATTTTAATTAATAATATACTTTTAGAGAACAGAATAATAGTAATTTTAAGTAATTCAAAAATTCCATTTTCTATTTTCTACAATATGTGATAAAAATTAAATGCACGTTTTGTATTAATGGCTTTTCTTGGAATATTAAAATACTAGTGTAAAATAATAAATTTTGTAAGAAATTTTATCAAAAAATGTTTGTACATTTTGGATGTTTTATCAATCGAATTATTGTCTAAGCATTACAATACTTTTTAAGAAAACGTTCAAAAATCTAGAAAGATAAATTTAATTGACATGCTTGAAAAATTACTAGAAATTTGGTCCAATCAATTTCTGTGATGTGTATTTGGGAACGTATTTAGAGAACTCTGTATCAAAATGAACAAAATATCGCTTTTTTTAAAAAATTTTTATTTAGTCATATTCTTTGCATTATTATCCTTCGGTTGCTATATCAGTTTTGTAGTCGGAAAATTAACAGTTGGAAAAAACTTCAATTGAAAAGTAAGCAAACAAATTAGGCAATTCAACCATTTTTTTACCTTTTTTAGATTAAAAGGTAAAAAAAAATTTTGATAAAAAAAAATTTACTTTAAAAGAGAAATAATAACTATAAAAAAAGGAAGATGTTAATATATAAAGGAGGATATTTCTGAGGCGTTACAATAATGTAATTATTTTTGTGGAATGTGTACATTGTAAAATGTTTGAACTAAGGCATTTTATATTAATAATTTCAGCTCTTATTTCTTATATGTTTTAATGCAAATATAATATTTCACTATTATGTGAAGAAAGAATAAAATTTTCTGTCATGACATAAAAATTTTTTTTTAACATTTTCTTGAATTTTCTTAAAATTATAATTTAATATTTTAAAAAAAATATGGGTTCAAAAACATAAAAATGCAATTATTTTTTTAAAAAAATGCATAGTTAATTTCTTACGGTGGTAATTTAAGTCTATATTTAAGCTTATTATATTATTTTTTCTGAATTATAAACTTTAAAGTGGTTTTTCTATCAGTTTGTGTTTTTCCGATACATTACTGCATTCAAAATGCTACTCCTTCCACAATTATACCAATCACTTCCATTTTTTCCCTGTGTGTTACGAAAAAGACATGTAACAAAATTAAGGATTCATTCCGCTATAAACTTAATACTTTAAAAAAAATTAAAATGTAGGAGGTATGGCTTTATCGTTGAATTTTAGCATGCATACCAATGTTTACTTTCGCTCTTCAAAACTAATTAAGTTATTGTAAAATCAATCCTTTTTTAAGGTTTATTTAAACATTCTTAAAAATATTACAAAAAAATGACAGGTAAAAAAAATTATTAATTACAAAAGGAGTAGGATTTTAAATTTTTCCATATTTTCATAAAAAACTTAAATTTTTAAAATTGTGTGAATAATATGTGCAAAATTTCATCTCGTATCATTTTCTTAGAGGGAACATTATATGAAATTCTAAAAATAATTTTTAAAACATAAATAAAACAAAATTTTAAAGGGTACCATACCATTAAGGCAATTATGTATTATTCGTAAATTTTTCGACGACAAAATAATTTTAAAGAATTAGAAATCGTAAATTCAAGAAAAGGATTAAAGTGACATTATTCGGGGGAAAACTCTCTGACGTAATAACTTCTCCAACATTTAATTTTTTGCTCAAGGTAACCGCATGGTTAAAAAATTAAAGGGTAAAATAAGAGGTAGAGAGAGGAAGAAAACAGCGACTCAACAATTAAAAAATAATAATTCTAAAACTTTCAAATAATTTATTTATAATTCTCTTGATTTAAAAAACCACACATTGAATTACCTATATTTGATTCTAGCAAAGTCATTAACGCTCTTTTTTGTTACATATTCAGAACCTTTTCAAGTTATATATGCATCTTTTTTTAAATATACCATTGGGCATAAATACTATCTGTAATGACATATGTATATAAATAAACAAAAAAACGAAAGCGCATTTTTATTTTTTTCGAAACCTTTGAAAAATTGTGATTTGAAATGTATTGTAGAATAAAAATCTGAGAACGGCATCTGAAAATTTCTAAGGAGAATTATTTTATATTTAGCTGACAAATTTAATAATACTAATAAACTACTACACACCGATTTAAAATAACTTTTCATGTATAATTTTAGTAATAATAATAAAAAATTTTGAAAGTATAAATAAATTTTTTGAAAGTAATAAATAAAATTTTTAATGTAATAAATAAATTTTAATGTATAAATAAATTTTTCAAGCAATATTATATATGTATAGTTAGAAATAAAATGAGCACTATAGATCTTTTTAAAAAATAACCAATAAAACCCAAATATTCCTACTGACCCAAAAATCCTCTTGGCAGACGATTCCGTCCGAAAAAAAATACCATTAATATGTCCGGTCGCCGGATGTCCGGACGCATATGAAGCGAATTGTCTAGACGAGGTCTCATATAACATAATAAAAACGAGAATTTATCTTGTAAATGGATCGCCAATTAAATGTTTACTGGTTTGGTTTGTTTTATAGCACATTTAATACTTTTTCTAATTAAAATAAACATTCGCATTTTCTGTTTGTTCCAAAGAAAAATAAACATAAACTTTTTACATTAAATGTAGATTTTTACTACGAAATCAAAGTATCAGCAATAATTAAATTTTTATAAAACGGAATACATTTAATATAAGTACAAAAATTGTTGCACAAAGATAAACTGTCAGAATACAATGAATAAATTCGTGTACAATATACTATTTTTTTAAAAAAAATGTTTCAATTTTTTTCAACATTAAAGTTTGAAAATTGTGCGGAAATAAATGATAACTTAAGTAAATAACTTAAGTGCTGAAATAAATGATATTTGATCATATAATTCAATGGTTTTATTTGGAAAAATTTATCTAAAAATTCGAAATTCAATACCCAAGAAATAAATTTTTCAGTAACCCATTTAGAAACTCGTTACGAAAACGTAACATTAAATTCTAAAATCTTTTTAAACATTTTTCTGGTTATTTTTCAGTTAAACTAGAATTTTAATTTAATTTTTTATGCTTTAATTGTTGATTATAAATGAATTTTAATTTCAATTCGTAAGATTTACATACCTAGATCAAAGGATTTTATTTTCATGTTTTGAAAAAAAAGAACTGAATAATGGTTAAAAAATGGATGCCTTTTATATTTTTAACTCGAAGAGATGTATTTAAATTATGTCTCATCATGTTATACTTCATAATTCAAAATAACACTCAAATGAGGCAATAAGGAAATTAAAAAATGAATTACTAGTAGAATGTCACTTTTTAATTTTCACATCAGGTCATGTGAGCTCCATTTGTTATTTGTTAATGATATTTCATTTGTTTTCAATTCCTATTACTCCAAATTATATCTTTGGTAACATTGAACCCAACTGGACACTAGGTTTTGTAAAATAAAAAAAAATACCGAAATTCCAAACTAAATCCAAATTCTAGAAAAAAATTCAAAACTATTATAAAAAATATTCATTGGCAATTCACATTTTTCACATTTGGGAGTCAGTTTTATTGCCCAGTTCATAAAAACCAAATATCCAATTAAAATATTTGTGTTATAAAAATAAATATGTCACCGTTAAAGTGTGGAATCCATTATTTCATAGAATAACTAGGTATTTCATGAAATAACTAGATAAGTCCAAAAGTGTATTCAATAATTATCCAAAATTATTGAATACTATAATTTAACTAGGTATTCTATTGCATAACGATTACTTGATCGTTTAAGTATGAAACACGGCACTCGAAAGTTCTTTGAACTGGTTTTAGCTTTTTTAGTCAATTTTGAACCCTAGTTCAACGTGTCATCACCAATCCTTGCTCTAATAAATAATGAGAAGCAAAATAAAGGTATTTAATAAAATTTAAATTAATATTCTCTAACAATTTTGTTTGGAAAAGGGTACACGTTTTTATGAAGCAACGGTTTTTCTTACCAGCATGTATTTTTTTCGATAATATTTAAATATAATTATTTCTGCAACACATATTCGTTTTCCCTTTCTTCTTGACTAATGTTAGCAATAATAAAGATTATCTGATTTTCTTTATTATTTATCAATTAATCATCCGTAATAGGGATAAAATGTATTTTTCGAGAGATTTTAGCTATTTATGATCAATTAATTTATAAAATAACTTTGAAATTGTTTATTTTTCACTTTAACGGTCTATCATTAGTTATTTCATAGAATAAACAAGGTAAAATATGAAAGTTTTCATCTATTGTATACTTAAACTGACTTGTCGAGTTATTTCATGAAATATCTAGTTATTCTATGAAATAACTGAATTATACACTTTAACGGCAACATATCAACAAAAATTTTAAAATTGTATTGGAAATTAATTAAAGTAGATTGTCTATTAATATTGTATTAATAAGAAGAAAGCGTCTTATATAGATAGTTCATTAACGAAAATATGAAAATCATAACTCAACAACTCATTTTTATATGCAAAAACGTTTCATTAAGTTACTCGTATTACTATTTATTCCAACATAACAGTCAAACAGCTACAACAAAATACTAGCCACTACGCTGCAAACTATCATCATTAGTAAATACAACTTTCGTCATTATTCATTCATTGTTTCGCTGGCAGAAGGCAGAATTAGCAACAGAAATAAACAAATCATAAATAAATAACCCCAATTATGTCTAATTAAGACTAATACACATTACGGCCTCTCTGTCTGGATCCTAAATACTGTCTGCCCTTTTCTAAATAGCCAGCTGGAAAATGTCTAATTCTCTAATTAGATGATTTTTTTTATGTCGGGGTGGAAAGGCAATCTTAAATAAGTCAAAGGGTTGATATGAATCCCGCTATAGTGACAGATTTTTATCCGATTATAATAAGTGTCATAGAAACGAATGAGAGCTTAATATCTAGAGTTACGTCCATCGAACGATCGTGTATGATATTTTTTTTCTTACATTGCCGTATGGGATATTTCAGATTAATTGAGATTAATTTATTGGATATACCGAACATATTCGATTTTATAACACTGTTCTTTATTTTAGCCCGTTTTACTTTTTTTGCTCTATACATTTCTAAGGCAAGCAATGTTACACACGGTAATCAATAAAATTTCTGTTACATGTTTTTGTCACAAGGCTGGTTACTATTGCTCTGATGCAGCTCTGTTAAATTTTACTTTCTCGGCACAAGTTTAAATTTAAAAAAAAAGTTACAACATATCGGTACACATTTTATTCGGTTCCCTTAAAAAAGTTCTAACTTAAAAATTTTATTAAAATGGATTTTTCTGAATACTTTAAGTATTTGTCCATTATAAATTAGGATTAAAAATTATAATGAGTTATTCTCTAAGTCTCTTTCACAAAAACGAGCGTGATAAAAATTCGTTAGTGTGTAACACCCTACTTCCCGTCTACCCTGTGACCCAGCTAAAGGTGTGGAAGGAAGTGAAGAATGATTCGACATGATAATTTCCAATTATTTTATTTAGCACTTTAATCGGCTCAAACACAGTTCAATGCAACACAATAAATAAGATGTTCCAATCAGTCAACAGAGGGTCAACAGATGAGAGTCGCATTTGGGGGAAAATACATTACTTAATAAACCAATTTATAATAATAGTTTTTCTACCTCAATCTTACTTTACACGGTAGATATGTTATTGATGGCTGCTTAAACACTTTAATACTTTAATTATCAAACGTAATACGAAGGAGACAATACCCAAACTGTAGGCAGACTTCTAATTAAAGTTTAATTTATCAATATTACTTCCTGTGTTTAATCTCTCACAAGGCCTTTCTAACCATTTAAGGTATCTTCACCTTGTATCTATCTTGTCACCTTTAGTTAACTAAACTTCCAACCATCTCACTTTCTACTGTCTGTTCTTCTTCACTAACTCTTTTAACTCGAACTAGAACTATATATAATAAAGTTAATTTGCATATCACACCTTCTTCTTAGGAGAGGATTAATTATTTTTAATAGCCCGAAATAATTCCCAAGAGGATTAGTATGTGGACGTGTATAGATACGCCACAAGTGTATATAGTTCAATATGGAAAAAGAAAGGCAAAATTATTCTAGACAAAAACTTAGACCAGCGGTCGCTAACCAGTATTCCGTGAAAAAATTTTGATGGTCCGCAGAAAATTTGGGGCATTTTTTTATAAAGAATCAATATGAATTTTAAATAATTAATCTATAACTTCATTAATTTTAATGGATGTATTTCACATTAATTAAATAGAAGTTTTCTGATTATTATTAAAAATGTATTTGCTTTCTTTCTAAATTCCATTTAATGGTCCCCCAAATAGAAAATTGTACATTTAGTGGCCAATGAAATTCTAAAGGTCGGCAAACCACTGTTCAGATCTTTATTAATCTGAAAATATTCATAACTATAGTTTTATAAAATCAACATCTTCAGCCAATTTCATCTAGTTTTTGAAGTGAAAACTTCTTTAGCAGAGTTGGGCACTTTTTGGTAGGGGAAAATCATGAGTTCGCGTCACCGACATGCTCTGACTGGCGCACGAGCAGTGTGTTTGTTGTTCGCCTTCAGTCAGTAGGGTAAACACCTTCGGGAAATCGATTTTGAGTTTTTGATATTTCTAAAATCCCAAATCAGACCTTTCCAATGATGTAACATACTTGCCATTTTACTAATTAAAAGTATGTTAAAATGATTTTTAAAAAATATTCAGCTGATGAGCCACGCCCCCTTTGACAGATAGAAATGTAAACATTGACCTTTTAAATCTGGGAAGCTTTTCCAAAGCCACTCTCTGTTTTATATATTCATACGCAATTAACTGTAGATTGACTGCAAGCGTAACTGTTAGGGTTGTTTACCAATTTTGGAGCGCATACACGTTTTTATCGTGTGTGTTTGGGTTTTTAAATTAAATACATAAAATTTCAAAATTCAAAAATTTTGAAATTTTGAATTTTTTTTATATCTAGATGGAAAAAAATACTTAAAAGAAACATAAAGGTACGTTTTAAGAAGGTAGGAATACTCTCAATCATAGTAAAGTAAGTTCAAATACTAAAAGAGTAATGTCAATCCTCAAGCTGGACATACACATGACTCAAAAAAGACATGTGCAAAATAAAGTTTGATTAGAGTTTTTCTTCTTATTAAAGTAAGTACACCTGTCCCTCGACTTACACGGTTAATTGGTTCCTGAGAAAACCGTGTAAATCGAAAATTAATATTTGTGTATGAAAAACCGTGTAAGTCGAAAAAAGCTAAAACCATGGGTTTTAAAGCATTTTTAAATATAAAATAAAATAAAAAACAAACAAAATTGATATAATTATTATAAATTCAAAGTGTTTTCAATCATTTATTCGCTATAAAATAAAATAAAAAACAAACAAAATTGACATAGTCCGATTGGAATCCGTTTTTGATTCATGTCTTCTAGCCATATCATTAATGCCTTTTCCATACGTTCCATTGCAATATTTCGTACACATGAAGTTGTATTCATACTTGTCCGCAATCCAGATGCTACACTTTTTCTAATAGAGTCTTCATTTTTTCTTATTGTTCTTATGGTTGCTTCGTTCATGGAATAAATTTTAGCAATATCGATCACTCTTTCTTTATTACGTAGACGATCCAAAATATTAATTTTTGAATCCAAATCAATGAATTAAAATTATGTGGAATTTGGCAGTTTAAAAAAAAAAAATTTTTTTTAAAAAACCGTGTAAGTCGAAAACGTGTAAGTCGAGCACCGTGTAAATCGAGGGACGGGTGTATTAAAAATACCACCATGAATTAAAATATTCTTGCATTTGCTTTCAAGAATGAAGTTCATTGTAAAATGTGTAAAAGAGGTTTAGACATGCAAGTTTTAAAAGTAAGATTGGGCTAGAAATTTGTCCTGAAATGTTGTGCTTGTCCATATGATGTAGAATTCTCTTTTTTAAATATTCATGAAGGAACGCAAATTGCCACAATAAATACCAGGTTTGTATATGTTACGTGTTTCATTGGAAGAGGTGCAGAAGCTGGTAGAATATTTTGCGGCATAATGAATCTTCGGCAACCACCTACAAGGTTTTCTCCTTACGGTAAGCGAATCTCAAATGCTGTAAAACTTGTTTACGAGGACTCCATTCAAAATGCTGCGAGGGAAGCTATTTGTGAAAATGAAGGTAATATAATAATATTGTGGTAGCGGGCAGAAGCACGGTTACACATCATCAAATGGTGCAGTTACTGTGACCAGCATTGATACAGGTAAGGTGATAGATGTCAATATTCTTTCGAAATATTGTATATGTAAAAAATGGGCACATAAAAACATTGTTTTTGTCCTGTCGGTGAAAATTCATGGTGTGGATATAAACAGGCTGAAGAATCGGGTAAGTCTTACAAACATAAAAAGTCTTCCGGTTGCTGTTGTAATAGCAATGCGTTCTATATTTAGATATCTTTACCATCCTGATTTGTTGAAATAATGTTTGCATCGAAAAACACAAAACCCGAATGAAAGTTTTCATAATGTCATTTTATCACGGGTTCCAAAACAACATTTGTGCACATTGAAACACTTTCACTTGGTGTTTATAATGCTGTTTGTTCCTTTAATGATGGTAATGTATCCAAAGCTTCAGAAAATGGAAGTAGAACCTGGAGAATATTCGGTAAGTGCCCTGAAAAATTCCCGACAGGGAAAAATTAATGAAAGCAAGCATGCTTTTTCTGGATGATCAAAGAAAATTAGAAAAGATTAAAGAAAAAAAAAGAAGATAATATTTAGAAAAATAAGGCAAAAACCGGTTGCAGTGCAGGATCTTTTTGATGAGGTAAAATTTTATACAAAAGCTACTCTCTCTCTCTGTTTTCTATAAATTATATTTTTTAAAATTGTGTGTTCTCTTTTCTATAAATTATTGTGTGTTCTCACTTTTTTTTGTATTCATGAACTGGAAATTTTTAATTTATATTTCATATATATTCTTGTGTATACTGAAGTGAAATTTTTGAAATATTCCTCAGACATTTAGCTAAAAAGCATATGTTGTAACACAGAAAAGGAAAATTTTTATTAAATACATTATATTGTATTCTGCAAAAATTATATTTTTAATCAGGCTGATCAATTTTTAAAAAAAAGATTTCACTTCTGTATAAAAATAAATGTTTATTTAATGCACACACAAATTTTTAAGCTTTAGTGTTCAATAGTAAAAGGTACATAAATATATCTCAAAATGCGTTGCATAAAGCTTGTTATATATAAAAAAAATCATAAATTTCATGTTTAAAAACATAAAAATAGTTTTCTTGTTGTTTTGGATACTATTTATGTAATATTTATAGAAACTTTTTAATTCTTATATTTAAAGAAATTGTGTTTACATGTGAATATATAAAACACTAATGAAACTTTTCGAAATGCCATATAATCATGTATTACTGTCTTATAAAGATTATATTTTTTAATTTGTGTCTTCTTTTCTATAAATTTATTGTATGCATGAACTGGAAATTTTTATTTTATATTTCATATATATTGTGTATACTGAAGTGAAATTTTTGAGATATTCCTCAGACATTTAGCTAAAAAGCAGATGTCGTAACATAGAAAAGGAAATTTTTATAAAATTCATTATTCTATTGTGCAAAAATTACATTTTTAAATAGGCTGATCATTTTTTAAAAACATTTCCCTTCTGTATAAAGACAAATATTTATTTAATGCACACACAAATTTTTAAGCTTTGTGTTCAATAGTTTCTTAGTAAAAGGTACATAAATATATCCCAAAATGCAATGCCCTTTTTCGTTGCACAAAACTTGTTACATACCAGAAAATACACAAATTTCATGTTTAAAAACATAAAATCAGTTTTCTTGTTGTTGTTTTGGATACCATTTATGTAATATTTTAAGAATCCTTTTAATTCTGATACTTTAAGAAATTGTGTTTACATGTGAATTTATAAAACACTAATGAAACTTTTCGAAATGTCGTATAATGATTTATTACCAAAGTCACATTTTCATGTATTGACACATTTTACATGGTATTTATGATGATTACTAATCAACTTGGATGACAATAATGTATCAGAACAGAAAATTCTTCAAAAATTGATGCATAATTTGAGAAAAATGATGCAAATACTTTAAAATATCTGGATAGATTAAAAGTGAAAAATGCTATATATGTATTTTCTGAGAAATCTAAGTAAAAGAAATAAGTAAAAAGTCTTAAAAGTTATTGAGAATAAGCTAATATTTAAAAAAATAGTGCAAATACAGATTGTAATTCATAATTTTTTTGATGAAGGGACATTTTATAATAAAAATGCAATTATCTCAAAACGGTGTTTTTAAAAATGCGTGTACCATTTTCTCAGAACCTATTCAACGGAAGCACTTGCAATCTTCACTGAATATTACTGATATCTAACTATATATATTGAACGGAGCTTTTATTAATATTCCCATAATATTTTAGTAAAAGTCAGCTATCGTGAAAAAAAAATGACATTGTTAAAAAAATTCATAGCGACACTGTTGCGATGAATGTTTTTGAAAAAACTAAACAATATATTTGAAAAAGCTTCCGATCATTTTAAATAAAAAAGTCTAATTAATGTATAGGAATAATTTTAAGTCTGTACATTTAATAGTTTCTGAGAAAAAAGTACATAAAAATGCTCAATTTAACATTAGCGGGATAGGGGGTACCGACTACTTTTAAGACTCTTTTGGATGGGTGAAATCTCGTGCGTTTCGCGTCACCGACATGCTTATAGCAGAATATCTGCAGCTATACAGCGGACGTATTGTGCTGTCTTACCTTATAAATGCTGTCTTACCTTATAAATGCTGTCTTACCTTATAAGTGAAATTGAATGGATTTAATGAAAAGTTCAATGTGTATATACTGTGCATTATTAAAATAGTGTTTTTGTTTGATTATTATTTGAATCGCTTAATTGAAGAATAGTTTCTGTACAATAGTGAGTACTAAATAAATATACTAATATTTTTAAGATAAAAAATAAATAACAGAAAATTATTTTAAATACTCGCATTTATTTTGGAGTATGAAAATTTATATTATTTAAAATTATTTTAAATCTTCGTATTTATTCTGGCGCTTGAAAATTTTATATTACTTATTTTCTAATATTTAACCTCTGCAATGCATCACGCAATCCGAATTACTATTTCACAGTGGCTTAGACGTTTTCTTACTACCGTGGTAAAACAGACTTCTAATTGTTAATCATAATTTTAATTTCATAAAATATTTTATTTTATTTAAAATTTAATATTTCGAAATCATTTATTAATTTAAATTGTCAAAAATAAAATATATGCACTGCTATTTTTTGCAAAATGATTATCTATAATTTTATATCATTCGATTTTATTATTAGAAATATTTACAAACAAATATTGTCAGGGAATTAGTGTTATTTTAAATATCCGTTTTTCATATTTGCTTAAATCCTTAACATTCCCCCTTATTTCTGCTTTGGCAATGACTATTCACAAATCACAGGGAGGTACTAATCAATCTATTGTCTACGAATACGATCGCAAACATCCTAGAGAGTTAGTATGCGTAGCTTCAACAAGAGTAACGAGGATTCAAGGTTTATTTTTGGTTACTCAAGAAAATATTAGCAGTAGCAAGAAATTTTGAATTGGTAGAACAGGAACACCTCTAAATGCTTCAGAAACAGATAAACATCATAAAAGATCAACAAGCCATCGAGAGGATCTAACGTTAGAATTAAAAAGGTTACAAAACAATACACTACAAACGGTCACCAAAACTTTCTAGATTCATCTCCAACAAGAAAGGATTATCGATATTTTCATTCAATTGTCAAAGTTTGCATGCGCATGCAGCTGACTTAAAAATAATGCTATCGTACAAAAGTCAAATGTTCTGCTTTTGTCAGAAATTCGTATGAAAAACGAAAAACCCCTTGATATTCCGAATTTCAACTTTTTTTGTAAGTTATAAGAGACCCGAAGTTCCGGCAGCAGGCGTACCTATTTATCATAATACTCAAGATACGTCCCACTTCATTACTTCGCATATGGACATACAAACAAAATTCACTAAAAGCATTGGTGTTAATGTTTCTGATATAGGAAAAATATGCGTTGCTCGAGGCATTCCGAGAATGGGCAATACATATTAATGTGGTTACCGTTTATATTTCGCCTGGAAATCTATGAGACGGATACAACAATTTTTATTCGAAAATTTGATGATTCATACAAAAGAAGGTTCTGAAATACTTGAAAAAGATTTGGCGAAAAATATGATAATGTACCGATAATTTTAAGTGGAGACTTCAATATTAACTTTGCAGATGATAAAAATCTACCACTAATTGAATTTCTAAATGAAACACTTAATTTAAATATGTCCAATGATCGAACGCTCAATACTACAAAACGACTATCGATGGCTTTTAGGCGATATTTAGATAAATTTGAATCAAACCTTTTCCTTTCCTTTTTTGTTCTAAAAAAGATACAATAGGCGTATGCCTATTGTATCTTTTTTAGAACAAATTGAAGTAATTGAAAGTACAAAAAGTTTAAGTATTGTTGAAATTAATGATGACAATGATGCAAACATTTCAAATAATGTTAAAAATCAAGTATAATGAAATTTAAGTAAATACAAATACTATCCATAAAAAATATGATTGTATATATATTAATTTTTATTTCAATTGAATTGTATTTATATTTTGTCATGATCTTGTACAGCCCGTAATATATTTGAATAATAAAAAACCATATAAACATGCATATAATTGTTGCTCGGAGTGTCAATAGATGTGAAAACCAGATTGAGGTTGATAATTTTAATTCAAACATTATGAAATTTCAAATTTTAATATTAAAATTTCTATGTTTTCACTTCTATTGACAGTCTCTATAACTGCCATTTTTTTTAATGTACCTTTATCTCTTTTAGATCTAGATTGTACAATCAAGAAAATATAAAATGTAGACCAGTGGCGTGAAAGAAAACATTTGGATCCCCTTGAAAAATCAGTTTTTGGGCACCGAGCCGGAACTTACAAAGGAATGCAAAAGCACACCACCAGGCTTTGGGCTATCCAGAATCGAGACCCCTCCCCGTGATGCGGGGGTGTACGTTACGCCACTGATGCAGATATAATAAATTATATGTAATTCAATCTCTTACTAACATCATGTACCTAAAATCATAAATATTTTTAATACGGATTCGTTAAAAAAGACTCAATAGGACTAAAGCGTGATCCAGAGGTAGTAGGTCTCAACAATTCCTTTTATAAATACGTATATGATAAAGCAAAGCTAAGCTGTTAAAAATTAGGTATAATTACAAATTTATTTTGTTTTATAATTCAAACTAAATGAAGCTAAGTAGCTAATGACAGACACTTTGTGTTATGCTTCTACCCAAAAATCGAAGTTTTCGTAAAAAGAATAAATAAAAGAGAGAGAGAATTTTTAAATTTAAATGTGGATAAAAAATAGTACAAAATCATATGAACTTTTAAAATTAAAAAAAAATTATGTTGAGCTGAATTTTAATTTTAGACTACATTAACATAGGGAAATTAATCAGAAGATATGAATCGTAAAAATATGTTGCAAGAAATTACTATAAAATATAGAAACTGTTAAGTTTCATTCCTTTCATCTCAAATCTACAGTAATAACAACAAAGTTAAAAATTACAATAAAATCTTCATATAATAACTTAATGATAAAATAAAATATTTTATTCTAAGTTTCGATAACCAGTAAAAATTGTAATAAATACAAAAATCTCTATAAATTAGTTTATTGACACTAACAATATTTATTTCGTACAATATAGAACGTAAAAAAAAATAATTAAATAAGAAATAAAGAAAACGAAACAGTTATTAGAAATATTTTCACAACACAAGTTTACATTAATAAACATAAATATTATTAATACCAAGTAATTGTGGTTTAAATTAGTACATCGCAAATTTTTCAAAAGAATTAATAAACAGTGATTAAATTTCTTAACCCGTAAAATTGATGTTGATTCTGTTTAAATTTCTTACTATAAATCAGACAAGCATGTTGCAATCATGTATAAATGGATTACCAACATATATTTTCAAAATATTTCAATCAATAATATTAAAGAGAATATAAAAACAACTAAAATTCATAATAATAAAAACCTTAATTTTTAAATATTTCTGTTTTTTTTTTTTTTTGTTTTTGTTTTTTGTTTGTTTGAACATTTTATCACAAATAAAATAAACCCATTTTAAAATAAATTCACTGATGATTATTTTTACGAGTAATTGACGAATCATGTTTTAATTTTGGCGCAAGAAATAAAATGATAAAAATAAAGAAAACGATTAAAATTTTTTTTAATTTTATTCCAGTTCTCTAACTTATTAGAGAATTTGAATTTTTCGAATAATAAGATTGAAAAATCACCTATAGGAACGTTTCAAACTCAGTTTAATTCTTTAAAAAATTGTATTATTTCAAAATAAAAGACGGAAGTTACGGAACTGCTGTTGTCAGAGAAACAAATAGAAAAATAAATCCAAAACAACCGTGCTGCCATCTTCTGCTCGGTAGACAAAACACATCATTCCGGTTCTCAAACCAAGATTACTCACGCCTATCTCAGCACTTTCTCGAAAACAATTACAAATTAAATGACATCAGCAGTTGTCTCATATTGCCTCATGATCGTTTTGAAAACAATGACAGACTCAAATTATGGGAAACAAAACGCAATAGTTCCAACAAATTAACGCTTACGCATACAAAAAATATTTTGAGACACCGCGTTCTTAAAAAAAAAAAGAAAACACATAAAAAGATCAACAAAATCCACATGTTTAACCGACTTTTTGAAAAGTTTTTTTCTTCGAAAACAACTTACATGCCGGCGGCTTAGTCCAACTGAGAATCGTTTCGTTGGCTCCCTCCAAGTGTGTTCGAGGCGGTGTGTATCGGCACGCGTGCTGCGATATGATTCATCGGATCCCCATCCTCCGATCGGCACGTAACAACACTTTTAAATCCCTTTGTGGTTGTTGGGGGTTGACAGATTTGGCACTTTATGAGTGCCTGGACAGCTCTATTTCTGATATCGGAATTCAAAACAAAGATGCGTCTCTTTTCTATTTCAAATTCGATCGTGTCTGTTTGGAACTGCTTTTCGAGTGGTAGAAATTGCATTCGGATTGATTTCAACACGGAACTTGTTGTAATATTCTAACTG